>VMDO01010883.1:56325-70408 GCA_007922755.1 Pedetes capensis
CTGGGATTTAGCTCAGTGGGTAGAGCGCTGCGCTGCAGTCTCTGAGGCCCCGAGTTCAATTCCCAGCACCGCAAAAATGGGAGAAGGGCCTGGCAATCCACTCCCAAGGCAATCCCGAAGCACTCAGCCATTGAAAACCCTATGAGGGTCGCTATGAGTTGGATACCGACTCGACGGCACCTAACAACAACAACAACAATGGACAGGAATCTTGAGTGTTCTCTCTTTTTGTACCCTTGCTGCTCAGCTATTACTTAATTTGTGTTGTAAACATAAACATGTCAAAGGTTGATGACTTCAGAAGTTAACAAGAGTGGGAAGAAATCATACCAGGCTGAGAACTTGAAGATCAGCCACTGAGTCATATTCTACTTGCTCCCTAATAATTCTGTCTCTCTTAGCTTCAAGTTGGATGATGATTCTTGCTCCACAGAGTGGTCAGGAGAGTTATTTGGGACCATGAGGAGATAGTATTTTGCACATTCAAAATGATGAAAGTTTAGAACCAATGTAAAATGGCATAAGTCTATAAACCAGTGAATTATAGAGTCTGAATCTAATTGCCTGAGAGTGAGTACTAGACAGGAAATTGTCCTGTAAAATATGGTCTGTTCCCCCAGAAAACTGTGTTAACTCCTCGGAACTTATTCCTAGGGAGTTTTGCTGTGTCTGAGTCTAAAAACAGAAATTCAAATACAGAATTGAATCAATTAAGATAGGATTGAGATTAAAATCACTTTGGATAGAAAGAAACAAGTAATTAAGGCAAAGTGGTTACAGCTGTAAATTAGCTGGATAGTGCTAAGAATTAAGATGGGACCTGAAAGCAAGGGGTAGATGTTGTTTTAGGTCCCTAAAGAGTCTATGGGCTAGGATTTAGCTCAGTTGGTAGAGCGCTGTGCTACAGTTTCTGAGGTCCCGAGTTCAATTCCCAGCACCGCAAAAAATGGGAGAAGGGCATGGCAATCCACTCCCAAGGCAATCCCGAAACAGTCAGCCATTGAAAACCCTATGAGGGTCACTATGAGTCGGATACCGACTCGACGGCACCTAACAACAACAACAACAAAGAGTCTATAACTATGTGATTGCTTATATAGCACAGTCCGTGAAAAATGTTAACAAATATTAAATACCATATTAATAATAAAGCATCTATAATTATTAAGCTTCTAAATGTTAAAATAACTTTAAAATGAATAAAATCTTCTGCATTATGCTACAGATAACAAAGATCAACTAATTTTATGATCATCAATATGCCAGTGTATTTTCTACCACATTAGGCATTCAATAACAATAGTAATAATATTATCAGTAATAATAATAGCAGCTAAAATGTATGGAATACTCACTATTATTAGGCATTATCTGAGCAATTTACATATATGATCTTATTTTATTCTCACAAAACTATGAGACAAGTACACTCCACTTTTTGGAGAGTGTAATCCATTCAGACCTTTAGTAAAGGTTTAAAGCCTTTAAAAAATATGTGGAAGGCAAAGCTTTGATAATAAAACAAATTCTCAAGATCACCAAGTTGATATGTAGAAGCATTAAGGCCTATACAATGGGGTTTAGTTCAGTTGGTAGAGTGCTTCTCTGCACTCTCTGAGGCCCTGGGTTCGATCCCTAGCACCACAAACATGGGAGAAGGACCTGGCAGCCCACTCTGGAAACAATGCTGAAACAATCAACCATCAAAAACACTATTAATAGCAGAGAAGCACTGACATAGAGCTAGGCATGGCACAGTGTCAGGGAATGTTTCATTCTGTTGAACACAGGGTTGCTCTGACGTGGGCCCAACTCAACAGCACCTAAAAACAACAAATACAGACTATCTAAACACATGAGCTGGGTTTTTAAAAACTATATCTCATTTATTTTTCAATAAAAGTCCAAAGACTGAGGAACTTATGAAAAGTCAATATTTTCTAAATATTGGTTTTGCCTACAGACAACTAGCACCCTACTCAGCAAACCAGCTTCTTCCATTTTTCATTGAACATTTTTCATCACATTCTTTTTTGAAATCACATTTCTCAAATTCCTACTGTCCTTATATTAGAATCCTTTGGCTGTCAGGAACAGAAAATCTAACTCAAATTGGCAATAAAGGTTATTTTTTTGGCTCATGAAATTGGCAAGTTCGGATTCTACAACCAAGTAACATCTCCTTAGACCCATATTCTTCCTCTCGGTCCACTCTGCCTTTGGTAGGGTCAGTTTCTCCTAAAGGCGGCTTCCCTGGGGACTGTCAATGACTCCAAGGGCAACAAAGTTTCTTTAAGTCTTTTTCTTGGAGCTCTCTCCGAACAATGAGAATTTTTCTTTCTAGAAGACCTTAGCAAACCTCTTCTTCCACCTGATTCTACCAGTCTTGGTCATATAACCACCCCTAAACCAATAATTTTTCCCTGAGATGAGACAGGAGTTCACAGATTGATTTAGGCCTGATCTAAATGTCTGACACCAGAGCAATGAAATGCTAGCATAGGAGGAGGTATGACGATACTAAGGAAAATAAAACCACTAAGAACTATCTAGGGCAGGGATTTAGCTCAGTGGGTAGAGCGCTGCTCTGCAGTCTCTGAGATCCCAAGTTCGATTCCCAGCACCCCAAAAATGGGAGAAGGATGTGGCAATCCACTCCTGAGGCAATCCCGAAATAGGCAGTCATTGAAAACCCTACGAAGGTCAAAGGTCACTATGAGTCGGACATGACTCGAGGGCACCTAACAACAACAAGAACTGTCTGCTAAATAAAAGTTACCATGCGCTCTCTACTAAACACCCACTTCTCATCAGCATCAGTAAAGTCCCAGCCAAGTGAGTATAAGAATAATTCCACAAATCATAATGGAGGAATCTGGCTGTGTTTAAAAGTGAAAATGTGTATTTCCAGGAGTTGCCCCACCAGTAAGAAACTGCATAGATTACAATCCCAAATATCACGGTAAGTATTCATTTTTATACACACATTATTTTTAATTATTCAGAAGAAAAGGGCCCTTTGGAACTGAGTTGAGAAATATTGTCTTTTATTTTAAAAAGGAAATATATTATGCATTTTCTTGAGATAAATATAACTAAAGTCAGTATAAGGCTTTTGAGAAAGCAATTGAGAGCATAAAGAAAAAAGAAAAGAAGAATTAGAGAGAAAGCTGGGTTATTTAGAAGTATTCAAAATAATCAAAGTAGACTAAAGGCCAATAATTAATGTGTGTTGAATAGAATTGCTCTTCCTGTCTCCTAGGAGCCTTCAGTCCTAAAACTGTGGTGTCTGATCCCATCAGATCTCGGAAGCTAAGCACGGTGGGGCCTGTTTAGGACTTGCATGGGAGACTACCTAGGAACACTAGGTGCTGTAGGCTTAGGAGAAGGACCCAGCAGGCCATTCCTAAAAAACAATCAGCCATTGAAAACCCTAAGAATAGCAGAGAAGCTCTAACAATACTATTTCACCTGTTGTGAGTTAGACACTGACTCGACAGCACCTAACAACAACAGCAGTCCCCTAGGAATTACTGTCAGGGAACACCTTCTAAAAGTGAAGAAGCCAGTGTGCTGTGACACTCACCCTCTTGACAGTGTGTGTTGGTTGGGAAATACAAATAACTAACTCTGCTTTCTTTCCTGGCCTATTCTCCCATTGAGTGACTCCATTCAAGCTACAATTCATGTCAATTTCAAGGAAATAGTGGTTTTACAAATTTTGGTAGACATGATCTCCGTTCATAAGTGTGATTCTGTCCTTCTCACCTGAGACCTAGACCTCCCACTTGGCCCATGACCCTTGAGTCTCTCCACTCCAGTGTATCCTCCATATCATTATTTGATTAATCCTTTTTCATTCCCCTGTGATCTTCAATTTCTCTCAAAGTAGTAACCTATAATGTAATCAGGCCATACCTACCTAGTCCATATAATCTCCCATTATTCACCCAAATCAACTTTATGCAATGCTCAGCCAGTGTGCCAACTTGCCTTCACCTGAACATGGAGGGTTTTCCCCTCCTGAGCCTATGCCTTCGCTGTTTCATTTGTCTGAAATCTCTTTCCCCGTGAGTTTCCCCACCCATTTTCCCACACCTAATTCCTTTACATGTGTGAAAAATCCAGCTCAAATGGCTAATGTCTTCTCTTATTGAGCTCAAAGAGATCCTTTCGTACTGGAACCTGTAAGAACAATGGATCTGTCCTCATCTCGGGCACTTAGTGACTTGAATTGTAGGTAATGGGGCTCATGGTCATCTCTCTCACTAGACTATAAAGACAACCTACTGTATTATCCACAGTGCCTTGTGCATAACAGATCTCAGTTTTTAAAAGTTGTACATTATACTCTGTATAGCATGAATATGTGAAATTTTAAAAACAAATATTTTTAATGTAAGGAATATGATGTAAGAATCTAAGAAGTATCTCAGAAAAAAAAAAAATGTCCATGCCAAGTGTAGTGGCACATTTGTATAATCCCAGCACTCAGGACATGGAGGCAGGAGGATCCTGAGTTCGAGGCCAGCCTGGGCTACACAGTGAGACCCAGCTCAAGGAAACAAAAACTCAAACAAACAAACAAACAAAACTGTCCCAAGCCAAACTCCTCACCATGTCCTTTATCCCTGACCTGCTCTTCCCCTTCCCACTATCCTTCCCATTTTAATAATGACAACTCCATCATTCAAGCCTGCTCAGGCCAAATGTGTATATCAGTCTTGAGTCCTCTCTCACCCTCATTCCTCCTATTGAGCAATTCCCACTCATTCTACATTCAGAATTAACCTAGATTTTAACCACTTCTCACCTCTGATGCTAACAGCCTAAGCCAAACCTCCATCATCTCTCCCCTGTACTATTGCCATAACCTCTCACTGGTCTCCCTGCGTCCTCCCACCTCTTTCTTCCCACAATCTTTTCTCCACATAGCAGGAAGAGTAAGGTCACATCAGTTCTCTGCAGAAATCCCTTCAAATGCTTCCCAGCTCTCTCAAGGCAGACTTCAAAGGCCTTATAATTATCTCAGAGATCATGTATACTTGGCCTAACCCAACTCTACTACCCCTTATGCCTATCACTCCATTCTAGTCTCTTCCTCAAAAGGCAAGCACCCTTCTCCTTTCTAGGGCCTAGCTTCTGTTCTTCCTTGCTGGCCTGCTCTTCCACATTGACAGATGCCTGGCTTGACCCTCACCTCCCTGTGAACTTCCAAAATCTTACCAGTGAGTCCTCTTTTGTGACCCAGTTTAAGATAGTTTTATCCCACCTTCTCCAGCTTTCATTCTCTATCCCCTCATTCTGCTTCTGCCTTACTCTTCTCCAAAGCACTTACCATTTAACATTTTTTTCTTTCTTTTTTACTTTACTTCTTTTCTTTTCTTTTTGGTGATGCTTGGGATAGAACCCTGGTTCTTTATTCTCTAGACCTCTCCTACCCTTATTTCAATTAGAATGTCAACTCCAGGCCATCAGCCCCCTCCATTCCTGTCTGCTGTGTGGTGGCCACAGCCATGGCCATAGAGCATAATGAACCAGAAATGGAAGAGAAGATATTGTAGGCTGGCTAACTGCTGGTGAAGATGATGTTTTATTTTCATGGCAGGCATCTATGGGATCTATAATAGAAATGATGGCTGGCTGTGGTGAAATTGATCACTCAATAGACATGCTTCCTATAAATAGGAAAGCAAATGCGTTCTAATCCTGCACCTTCTCCATGGGCTCCTGAATGTGCCATTTATCTGCAAACATGTATTTACCCAGGCAGTCTGCCCTGTAAAAGTGTTTTCTACCCTCTGTGTGTAAAGGGAGTTTCATGGTTTGGGAAGAAATGTGCCCTTTGTTGAAAAGAAGTTCCTGAAGATTTCCTTGACAAGCAACCTTTTGGTCATCAGAAGAACTCAAGGCAGTAAGTACAGGAGTGGTGAATATGTGTGGTATTATGAAGGAAGAAATGAGTGGTGGCAGTATGATGAGTGCACTATTAGAGAGCTGGAAGATGCTTTATCTAAAGGTAAAACAAACAAACAACAACAACAAAAAAAAAAACACCAAAATGTTAGTTGCTAGGTTTCTATATGTTGCTGATCTTGAAAATATGGTTCAATATAGAAGAAATAAACATGAACATTGCAGGAAAATTGGGACATATAATTGTTGTTGTTGTTAGGTGCTGTTAAGTTGGATCCCACTCATAGTGACCCTATGTACAACAGAACGAAACATTCCCCAACACTGCCTGCCCCATGCTTCTCTGCTATTCACAGTGTTTTCAATGGCTGTTTCAGGATTATTTCAGGAGTGGGCTGCCAGGTCCTTCTCCCATTTTTGCAGTTCTGGGGATAGACCCCAGGGCCTCAGAGCACACAGAACAAGTGGAATAAATATACCAAAGAAGGGAGTAGCTTGACTTAGGCTGGACTGTGACACTAATACTCTAAACCTATCAAGAGAGAGCTCTGTTGATGGAGCAGACAGCATGAGAGCACAGAGTGGAGCTTCTGTTCAGCCTCTAGTGTCATCTTCTGTGAGGCCCCTAATGTCAGCAGAAGGTCAGTTAACCAGCCCTGCAATACCATCCCCTGATGTCAGCACTTCTCTGGAAGACTTTTACAACTCTGCAGAGACAGCATACCTGGAAGGAGTCAAAGAGATGAAGGAGAAGATGATCATGAGTCAACATCTTCAGGAAGCATACCAGACACCTCCATTGAAGAAACCAAATCTGATGCCAGTAGTGATAGTAAGGATGCACCTGTGATGGTGGCACAGCACTCCTGACCCATCAGAGACTTTTCATTCCTACTACAAACCAGACATTAGGTGATCAGATTGATCAGTAGCAGGGGGTGGAACACTGAGTGTCAGTTTCAGATCAGGAAGGCCTGATAGACAGCACACAGTAACTGAAGTTTTGATAAACATCTTCAGCTTCATGTTCAAGGTTGAAATGATTATCTGTACATTTCTGCCCACATAACACTATTCTCATGCCTAGTAGTGCATTTTGGGAGTTCGGGTGGGAAACGGTATGGGAAGGTTAGACCTGAAATTAAAATGTCTGACATGTCTCCACTGAGAAATTTATTTAATGTTAGGAACCTGGGTGTTAATAACTGAGAATTATTTAGTAATAACCCAGTTTTCTTGACATCTGTTTACTTTACAAAGTTTTTAAATTTTTCTTTGGTTCTTTTGGCTAGTGTATGTGTATTATCTCTACATTAATGGTCCTTTTCTGACTCTTCCGCTATCTTATTTTTCTCCATGCATTGGTGTAAAATCCTTATTAAAATTTGGCACCTGTGAGATGTTTGATATTATGAGTAGGAAGCTTAATGTAATATAGAAATAGATGTGAATTTGATATTTAAAAGTAGGAGAATAACAACTATTTTACAGTAAAGAAATTGAAAGGGAAATGTGAAGAAAGCAGCTTATACCTTACATTTCAGAATCTGGAACACACTTCATAGAATTTTTTCACACAAGCTTTGCTGTCTAGTCCTTATAGTCTGAGGTTTCTTTTGGTCTGCATTTTTCTTTTTGATTAAAGAAATTATAATTTAATAAATACTATCAAAAATGTAAACTCTATTAATTTTTATCTGATTTTTCATTGCTGTAGAGCCTTGGAAAATGCAGCTTGCAAAGTGCGCATATGAAAAATATTTGTTGAATGGATGGATGGATAACAAACTATCTTATTTAGAGTGGTAAATATTCATGGACAAGGAGTGTAGTGAACAATGTCTTGAAAATCTTCCTTCTGGGGTCTGAACCTGTATTTTAGGCCTTTCAGAACCAGATTGGTTCCTCACTTGTGGGAGGAGCAATAACTGTACTTCATTTCTAAACTAAAAGCCCTGTGGAAATTTAAGGCACTATTATGATTATGACTGGGCTGGGGTTTAGCTCAGTTGGTAGAGTGCAGCTCTGTGCTCTCTGGGGCCCTGAGTTCGATCCCCAGCACCACAAAAATGGGAGCAGGATGTGACATTCTACTCCGGAAATAATCCCCCCAAAACTCCGCCATTGAAAACCCTGGGAGGGCCGCTATGAGTCAGACACAGCTCAAGAGCACCTAACAACAACAACAACATGGTTATGTCCTTTCTTCTTCTGAAAACTTTTAAAAAATCAGTTGGTTTTCCTAAAGTGAACATGTTTGACATGCATTTTCTAGACAATACAGGTAGGGATGCAGAACTGGGCTCTAGATCTTTTGAGTTAAAATCTCAGACTAGTTTCTATAGCAGCTCATACTAGGCAGATCTGAACAGATCCTAACCCTCCATCTTGTTCGTACACTCACCAGAGTGACAGCAATCCTCTTTGTAGCCAGTCCTTTTGTGTTACACGGAATGATGTGAGTGTGAAGACACAAAAAGCCAGTTTCTCAAGCCTCCTTTTTTGAATGTTGTCCAGTTCTAAACTCTATCATTTCATTATCAAGTTCCAGGAGCTCCTATTTTGTATTGATTTCATCACTGAGCTAATTGATGTTGACACCTGCTATTCTCCATTGAGTACATTGCCAGGGGCACCAATCACTTTCCTTTAGTACAGATGAAGTAATTATCCTCCTAGACCAGAAGGATGGTCACAGCAGAGGCAGGTCAATAAGCCTTGTTGGGACCATTCCTTAACATCTGTGTTTCATCTATTAAGCAGAACCATTTGCATCATGATGTCCTCATTGCTATTCTCATTCTCAAATGCTTTCTAAGTCCCACTGTTCATGGGTACAGTCCTTGCTGTCAGGGCTTACAGAGACAGTATGAGAAGAAAGGGCTTCCCTAGTCTCCAATGGAGGTCCCATCCCACAAGATGACCTCCCAAAATGCAAATCTAAGCACAGTGAGCCACTCACAGTAACACTGAAGTTATGTTAACATGGAAAAAACTTTAGAATAGTATGTACAGTTTGACTTATTTTTGTAACAAAAAAAGGATACAATGTATAATATGGGCATATAAAAATATGTATATGTAGATTACATAATTGGGTATTAAAACATAAAAACAGGTGAAATACATTCATTAATATTGTTGTTAGGTGCCATCAAGTTGTGTCCGACTCACAGCGACCCTTATAGGGTTTTCAATGGCTGATTGTTTCGGGATTGCCTTGGGAGTGGATTGCCATGTCCTTCTCCTGTACTCATTAATATAGGTGTAACAAAAAGTCTGCAGGTATTTTCACCAAAATATTTTCAGTGTTGTTAAATTACTGCCCCAAAGTGATATGTTTTCTGGTGAATATTATTTCCTCCTTTTTGACATCTGTAACTTCCAATTTTAGCATAATTATTTTATCTGGTACATTTTAAATTCTTTAAATGCAAATATGACCATGTTGTTCCTAGGCTTCACTTTTAAAAAACGACAACAATTTTATGATGAGTTCAATCAGAGAAGCAAGTATGTGCTATGCCCTACCACGAGGATTCCAACTGATACTCAGTAGCAGGAAAGTAAGGTGTGTCTTTTTTTGCTCATCCTCTTCTACTCTCAGACCAAAATACTCCTTTATGAAAGACTGGTAGAAGTTAAGGATATATGAGGAGGAGCAACAGCAAGGGTGCCAGGAGATGGATGCAACCTTTTAAAAGTTGTTCTTCTTCCCATTGCCTTTCTTGGAAGGATCCTCTGTTGCACATAGTGCCTTCAATGGAGGGCAAGCAGAGAGGCTGACAGGGGATTTCTCTCTTTCTCCTGGCTTTTGGGCAGGAACTGTACCTGCATATGCAGTTCCCCACTTCTGGAACATCCTTCTTCCCCTTCCCCATCAGTTCAAACTCAGCACAGTTGCCATCCTCTAGAACCTTCCCTGACTTCTTGCAGGTGCATCTGGGTAAAATCTTGGTCTATTTATTTTATTAGGTGCCTGTCTGGACTTACTCTCTAACCTCTTATTAATCACTTTACATTCCTTTCAGAATCTACTTAGATCTGTCCCATCCATCTCTTGGTTCTTTGGCAGTTAAGACCACATTTCAGCCACTTGTTCTCAGCATTTAAACCTGCCATACCAAGGGGTTCAATAAATGCTGATTAAATAAATGAGTAAATGGATGGGTGGATGGATGGATGGATGGATGGATGGTAAAGAATACGGATAACTTACTCTCAAAACTAAATGCGATCATCACACGCACACACACACACACACACACACACACACATATTAGTGTCCAGGGGAGGTGGCATACACCTGTAATACCAGCGACTTAGAAGGCAAGGCAGGAGGATTGAGAGTTTGAGGCCAGAGGCAGCTGGTGCACCTTAGCAAAATAAAGAAATTAATCTCAAAATAAAAAAAATTAAAATGGGCTGGGAGTGCAGCCCAGTGGTATAGCACTTGCAAGGTTTGTGCAAGGTCATGCATTCAACCCCTAAGTACCACACACACACACACAAAAAAAAAAAGCATATTAAATAGAACATACTATCCATATCCTGAACTAAAGCCTAAGAAAACTAATGGGAGGAGGAACAGCTTTTAAAGGCCTCCTCCATCTTCTAGCTCTCTAGCCATCGCTCTTCTTCAGATGGCCTGAACTTCCATCAGCGCTGTTATGAGAAGAGTATTCATAGAAAAAGAGACACCATCTCAGTCTTTCTATTCCTATCATGGGATTATCAGTTAGAGGCCTCACAGTAGGGAATAGCTCAGCTCATACTCACTTCTACAACCAATGTCATCATGAAATTAATGTCACTAGTACACAGTTCCCACAACAATCCTCTGTCTAGTTATGTCAAGATTAGCACCTATAAATCAAAAATAGCATCTGACATGACTTTCTATTTACAGAAGGGCAAATGGGATGTGTTAACACCACCCCCACTAGATCCTTGGATGCTGAGGACAGGCAGTCCTGATATTTATCTGCCTATAACTCCACTGGGGGGGACTCATAAGGGAATTCCAGAACTTTCTTTTGATAATGACTCAAAAACCACTAAATCTCCCTCTGCCAGAACTAAATATAGCTTGGTCTAGTGGGAAAGCAATTGGTCTGAAACTTAGAAGGTATGAGGCCCTCATTTTACACTAGCTGGTTTGGTGCCCTTAGACAAGCCATTTAATCCCTTGATCTCTCTGAATTTCCATGCTTTCTTCTGTACCTGGAGATGATCATGGGGAAGGCAGGGGTCCCAAAGGAGATAATGATCATGAATGTACTTGGTGAACCCTCATCTCCAATCTCAGAAAAGAGGAAGAGAGAAGGTCATAATTAGAAAGCAGCCATACTAGAAATATTCCCTGTTGTACTTCCAGCAGGAATGCGATCTTCCTATGTTCAGGTCTTTGGTGGTCCGGGAGTAGCCCTGTGGTGAAGAGCTAATTCCTTTTGCTTTGCTGCCTTTTAGCTTGCTATAAAATACTTATTCATGCTTTTTCTTTGTCTGCCTGCCCTATCACTCTGGTCCACAACAGCTTCATTCAATGGTGAGTACAGGGAAGGGCCCAGTGAGTAGCAGCCAGAAATGGGAATGGCTATTCTCAGCAAATGGGTGGTTACCCAAGCCACAGGGTAAATAAACATGCTGGGTTTTCTTCTTTAGAAATAGTCATCCTGTTCTTCTTTATGACTTGAAAATATTATATAATTAGATAGTATTTACTGACCACTGACTATATATATGCCAGTCTATGTTAATAGTATATTTACATTATTTCATTTACTACTCATAATAACTCAGTGAAAGAGACATTATTATCCTCACTTTACAGATGAAGAAACTGACATTGGGAAAAACTAATTTTGGGCAAGCTCTTAGAACCACTGTAAAGGCCCAGGATTGAATCCTGTTTTATTTCATACAAAAAAAAATGCTTTTACATATTGTGCTCTTTGCTTAAAAATAATAATAGTGTCTGCAGAAAGATAAGGAAATTTTTTTGAAAGTATATATTTAATCAAAAATAAAAAGTCTGCAGGTCCTAGACAAATACACTCTTATCCTTACTAAAGAATAGAATGTAATCTTTTAGAAAACAAATGTGAACAGCTTTGGCATGCTGAAGAAGTCAATATCTAAAGTCAGAATATATATATATTATATATATATATATGTGTACATATATATGTAAAATTGATAAATAATAATATCATTATTTAAAGTTCTTTTAAGAGGAGTATGGGACAAGATAAGTGAGCATTATTGTTCCTCCACAGAGTCTGGCCACACTGTGTCCAATAGAAATCTCTCAAAGTACCAAACAAACCAAGCATATACTTTTAAACTCCTTCATTTAATTTAGTAGGTTAACCAGTTTATATGCAAGAAGATGATCATAAGTTAGCTTAACAGTTTCTTGAAATACTATTTTGAAATCTTTGGGTGAAAATATTACTAATACTTTGGAATCCATGATAACTCTCTTTGCTTCTTCTGGCTTTGGCTCTTCAGTATCAAAGACCTTACTGACTACACACAGAAACCAATACTATTGCACTGGTTTTTTGCTAAAGAAGCTTTAATGAAGTCAGATGGACAAGAAGATAGGAAGCATGATCAAGTCTGTCTGTCTCCCGGATCAGCTGGTTGAGAAGGAATTTAAGTGGCCAAGGGCAAGCAAATGTAGATGAAATCTTGGCAGTATAAGTCTACACCCAGTTAACAGGTCCAGGTAGAATTTGGTAATCTTTCTGGTTCATCCTGCAACTGATAATGGCACTCTTCACTTCTAATCTAGGTCCATCAGGCCCTTCTTTCTCCTTGGAGACTTTATGTCCCACTGAGTTCTCAAGGTCATCTTAGGTCAGGTTCTCAGGTTCTGCACCTTTATCCTGAAAAGCAGTCTGAACAATTTTTAGGAGCAGGGAAGCTGATGTTTTACAGCTCAGTTTCATTACTACTAGATTTACTTAGGACTGGTGTTTAGCTCAGTTGGTAGAGTGCTGCTCTGTATTCTCTGAGATCCTGGGTTTTATCCCCAGCACCACAAAAACGGGAGAAGGATGTGGCAATCCACTCCTGAAGCAATCCGGAAAACAATCAACCATTGAAAACCCTATGAGGGTCTCTATGAATTGGACCCCACTCAACAGCAGCTAACAACAACAGATTTACTTAGGCTATAGAACCACTACTGCAGCCATACCACCCTAGCATCCGATCTCGTCAGATCTTGGAAGCTAAGCAAGGTTGGGCCTGGTTAATACTTGGATGGGAGACCACCTGGGAACACCAGATGCTGTATGCTTGGGAGAGGGACCTGGCAGCCCACTCCCAAAAAACAACCAGCCACTGAACACTCTATGAATAACAAAGAAGCACTAACAATAGTGTCAGTCATGGAACAATGTCAGGTAGTGTTCCATCTGTTGTATTTGTATCACTATGAGTTGGACCAAGTGGAGAGCACCTAACAACTACAATAGAAACATTTACCCATTGCCAAACATGGGTAACAATATCTACATCTTATAATCAAGATGAAATTAAATGAGATAATTTATGCAAGTTTTTGGTACATAGGAAGGATTCAAAAAATATAGTGCCCACTGTTCTTGTCTCTGAATTCAGCGTTTTTATCTTGTGGGTTTCAATGTGATATAGATGTAAAGGGGACCTTTGGACCAGGGAGGCCTAGATTCAAAACTCACTCAGCTTTCTACAAGCTGAGTGGCCTTGGACAAATATCCTGGTCTTTCTGAATCTCCCATTTTTCTTACATAAAAAGGAAATAATAGTCCTACTGTGCAAAAATGCTGTGAAGTTTACAAATAACATATGCCAAGTATCTGGCACATAATAGCTGCAGAATAAACAATTGTTCAGTTTATTCTGAGATAAAACAACCTGTTCTATGAAATGGAGCTGCTGATTAAGTTTCATGAAGATGTTTTATGACATGATTGTGATTTCAAACACCTAGAAACTTACCTGGGTGTCATTTTGTGGGTCTCCCATCTGGTCATTTTAAGCCATTTCTGACTCTTGTGGAGATACTTAAAGCTCTGTCATGAAGCCCACATTGACAAGGGTACCTATCAGCTGCAGTGACCTCTGATGGGTCTATAGGAGCACCCTGGCATAATTGTAGCCCAACTTCTACATA
>VMDO01010884.1:0-63780 GCA_007922755.1 Pedetes capensis
AAACAAAATCCTCCATTTGCCTCTACAATATTAACAACAAAAAGACAAATTAATGTTGATTTCCATGCAAGACTATAAAATTAATCACTATAAGAAACATTTTTATCATTTCTTCCAAATATTTTTGTAGCTCTTTTCTAATAGAGTAAGAACCTATTTTCCTTTTATTACTTTGAAGTTCTTTGTAATGTAGTAAGGAGCTATTTTCCTTTTACTACTTCAATGATCACTAACACTTATGTGGCTAAAACCTATGCCTGCAATCAGAAGCTCAATTCTATATTTGCAAAACTCTAGCATACATTTCCCTTGGAAGTTCCAGTACTGCTTCAATCTCAATATTTCCCTAAGCTGAAATTGTCATTTCCAATCCCCAAATAAGCTTTTTGTGTCAATATTCCTATATTCACCAGAGATTTTACTTTTCTCCTATTCTTTAGGTATATTTTTAGTAAATGCAGGTTGAATACTCACTATATAGCCAAAATGCTGGGCATGCAATATAGATAAGGCCCCTGCAATGATGATATTCATAGCTGGTAAAGCATTCACATCAATATTAATCAATTGTGTTCAATGCAATCAAAGGTATATATAAGGTGTTATAGAACACATATACACAAAACTTGTTATTTAGATGACAGAGAAGGATTCCTCTATCTAAGAGAGATAAAGGATTAGTAGAGCAATCAAATGAAGGAAGAAGTGAGATGTTGGAGCACAACTTCTGTTTATATAAATCTCGTGCAAAGGTTCAAGATAGAAAAGAACACTTTAGTATGTGGAAAACTGACATTCATTTTTGTTGAATAGAATATTAGTGGTCATGTGACTGGAAAGGTTTTTAAGGAATTGAAGTTTTATCTAGAAGATAGTAATAAATTATTAAATAATTTAAGCAGGGGAACATCTTGATTATATTTACGTTTTAGAAGAATTTCCAATGTAGTGCAATAGTATATTTAAGGTCAACAAGAAATAAGGCAATTAAGCCAGTTATAGTGTAATGGAAGATGATGTCAAATTTAGTAAGGTTAAGAATAGAGGAGAGAGAATTGGATGGATTGTGGATATGATGCCACCAAGATTTGCTCATTCAAAACATATGTAAGTTTTGGTGAGACAAAATTTATTCTTGTTTTGATGTCATAGTGGAGGTAGGAAATTTACTGAGCTAGGGAGTATGGAAAGACTTTTGTGGAAAATACCATGTTGATCAAGAGCTGGACGTATCATTTGATATTAGAAGTGGTAATTGCAAGCAATTACAGATTTGGAATAATGAGAATGTATAAGATAACTAAGGAACTTTCAGTAGAGAAAACAGCCATAGAGAATGGACAAAATGAGAAGAAAAGCAGCCCAATGAGAACACTGAGTTTAGTAAGTAAGTAGAAGGAGGTTTCTGAGAGACTGATTGTAAATGTCCAGGCGCATAGGAAGAAGCCACAAGGTCTGGTGTCAGAATACCGAGAGAGTGCTTCAAAAATTCTCAGGGTAGCTCATTTTTATCAGAATTACTTTGTAATATATAATCTACTTTCTCTAAAACTTATTTCAAATTTTTATTTAAGCAGTTATTGGTATATGCATTTATCCTTATTTTGAATATTTAAATCATTATATGATTTAGTCTTGAAATTTCTGGGAAATCATCTTTACATTGTAGTATATTTATTTTGGAAAGGCTTATTGTTCTAATGGTCCAATAAAGGTAGTGGTAACTTAATTTTAAAAATAGAATCTTATCATTTAAATCCCTTACATCTAAATTCCTAAGTGGAAAAGTCACTATTATCGAAGACTGTAGGTTTTTTGATCCATACCAATAATTCCATCATACCAACAATGTTTATAAAGATATTATTTTTTGTCTGAATTCTGTAGTGTAATCTAAAGCAATCATATGAGGAAATGAAAGCAGCTGAGAACTTCTAATTGTGGTTCCAGCAGGTAAGTTTGTTATTTTAAACAGAAAAGGTAGTAATATTTGTGTACATCTGTCTATCTCTATCAATCTCCCTACCAACTACCTATTTTAATATTATATGATTTAAGAAGTTCTTCCTGAAAGTATAGCATCTTCCCCTTAACATTAGCAATTTATTTCTGAACATCAGACATTTTGGATGAAAGTGAAGCTATGGACCTATTAAGAGTTTCCATTAATTTAAATGGGAGAACCTATAATATACTATATACCAAGCAAAAAATCCAAACAAATTTCCTAAGACATAACTTTAAAAAGGTGAAATAACCACATACATATGTACAAGTACACAGCACACTTATACACATCTAATACTTATACACAACCAATGCTCATGTTCAGATATGATATGCTTAGAGCATCATTTCCGACTCATCAGATAATTAATATTCTAACAGCTGTTGTATACATTAACATGTGTAGTTTGTATATTGAGCACAACCATTGTATTTACTATAAAACATGGTAAATAATGTGTAACATTAGATAAATTTGTTTTAAAAATCAGAAAAATATATAACAAAATAACTGGACAATTTCATGTAATGAATTTTTCCCCAATAAGTGAAGTTAAAACCTAAAACTTGAACAAAAATAAAAATCCAGTTATATAAGAGGGCTGAAGATGTCTTTTATTGTGTGATAGAGCAAGGTGATATTGTGGGATAATTGGGATGCAAAAGAACAACATTGAGCAAACTATCACATGTGTAAAAACTGATAGAGAATCTCTGTTTTTTAAATAAATATTTTTAGGCAATGCTATAGATTTCTCTGGCTGGGATTTAGCTCAGTTGATAGAGTGCTGCTCTGCAGTCTCTGATGTCCTGAGTCCAATTCCCAGCACTGCAAAATGGGAGAAGGACGTGGCAACCCACTCCCAAGGCAATCCCGAAACAGCCAGCCACTGAAAACCCTATGAGGGTCACTATGACTTGGACTCAATGGCACCTAACAACAACAACAACAACAACAACAACAACAACAACAACAATGATTTCTCTGACCATGATGACTTTCCTAGAACTTCAAGGAAAGTATTCCATGGGTAAGGATGAAAAAATTGCAAAATGGACTTTCTCTTTGTTCTGGAGATTGTTTCATACTTTTATTTTAATGAAGATAAGGGTCCCTTATTCAGAGAGGCTTTCAGTCATATCTATGCTAGCATTTTTGTCATGCATAAAGCATTAATAATTCCTTTAGATTCAGATCACGGACATATTTGCCCTGTGTTGATACTTTAGTATTCTTTTCAAAATACTTATACACAATTATAATGTCTTAATTGTAGCTGGATTATAACTGAAGCCATTTCTAACACATCATTTCATTGTTGAGTTTGGGGGATGTAGTTATGAAATCTTAAAAAAAATGCTGATTGTGAAAAAAGTACATTCTGTGGCATTCTGATGTTAAAATATGTAAAAAAAAAGTGGTCATCAAGAAAACATTACTTTGGAAGATGATCTATGGGACATACATCATTCTCATTTCAGTTTGTGTCATCATCAGTCAGTATTAGCCAGACTTTTTGGCAAAAAACCTTTGTAATTATTCCAATTAAAATACAGCTAATAGGATATCTGATTCAAGATGTAGGCTGCGCACAACTATAACAATTACTATTGTAATTGATAGTAACAAAAAATTTGTCTTTCTGCTTCCTCACTGGAATCTAAATAAAATTGTGAATACAAGAAAAGAGTGAAGCAAATGAAATAAAAACATATTACCTTGAGGCTGGCACTATGGTTCATTCGTGTAATTCCAGGGACTCAGGAAACTGAGGCAGGAGGATCATGGATTTGAGGCCAGAGGCAGCACGCACAACATAGCAGGACCTTGCCTATAAAGAAAACAAAAAACTCCAAAATATTACCCTTATTACAACTGAAGTTTAAGCTGGAATGTATAGCTTTATGTAAAAGCCAAATCAACCTGATATATGAATGCACCCATAGTCTGCAGCCATACTACTGTGGCATCTAATCCTGTCAGAACTTGGAAGGTGAGCAGGGTCAGGCCTGGTTAATACTTGGATGGGAGACCACCTGGGAATCCCAGGTGCTGTATGCTTGGGAGAAAGACCTGGAAAACCCACTTCTGAAAAACAATCAGCCATTGAAATCCCTATGAATATCAGAGGAATACTAACAATAATGTTTCACCTATTGTATGTAGGGTAGATATGAGTTAGACTTGGACTCAATGGCATCTAACAACAACAATTCAATGATGGCAGAATAGGATCAAAAAAAGCTCTATGCCATAGAAACCACTTCTTGGTGCTGTGTCCCTTCATCCTATAGGCAAGGATTATAGATTTGGAGTATTTGGAATATATAAGGTAACTAAGGACCTCATGCCTACAGCCATACCACACTGGTATCTGATCCTGTCTGATCTTAGAAGCTAAGCAGGGTCAATCCTTGTTAGTCCTTGGATGGGAGACTGCCTGGGAATACCCAGTACTGTAGGCTTGGGAGAAGGACCCAGCAGCCCATTTCCGAAATAATCTGCCATCAAAAACCCTGAAAATAGCAGAGAAGCACTGACAATAGTGCCAGGCATGGCACAGTGTTGGGTAGTGTTTCTCTCTGTGGTACATAGTGTTACCATGAATCAGAACCAACTCAATGGTACCTAACAACAACAACAACAAAGGACCTCATGGTGGAGAAAGTAGCAAGAAAGTGAGAAAACTGTGACCTAATGGGACTGTAGATAAGATGTCTCCTAAGAGGGAAAAGCCTGCAGCCATAGCCCTATGACAACCGATCCCGTCAGATCTTGGAAGCTAAGCAGGGTCGGGCCTGGTTAGTACCTGGATGGGAGACTGCCTGGGAACACCAGAAGCTGTAGGCTTGGGAGAAGGACCTGGCAACCCCCTTACAAAAATCAACCTGCCATTGAAAACCCTATGCACAGCAGAGAAGCACTGACAATAGTGTTTCCCCTGTTGTACAGTGGGTCACTATGAGTCGGATACTGACTCGATGGCACCTAACAACAACAACAACAACAAGAGGGAAAAAGCAAGAAGATACTTGAGTTGAGAAGACCCATGGCATCCTTATCATATTCAAGAGTTAAAAATGTCATTGAATCTCCCCTAGGGCAAAGTAAGATTGTGAAGAAAGGCTAGGAATGCTACAATTTGTGAGCAAATTTTATATAGAAAAAAATTTTTCCCTTAGTATTTCCCAATGTTTTATTTTCTATTAAGCTTTGCCAGAATATAGCTGTTTTCCCTGTCAAAAAACACCCTTCTTTGAGAAATAAGGTATGTTGCACATGAGGGTCATTAGCTAAATGTAATAAATTCATACTGCCCAGCTTGTTCCAGGGGACCTGGACTTAACCACCACATGGATATAATCATCAGCAGCAAAGATCAACAGAAACTCTAGAGTCCCTAGCTACTATTTTCATGAGGTCCTTCTCCTGAACTCAGGCACTGAATTTTGGCCATCTTTCTTTGAGCAAAAGCTCTAAGATGGATCAAAATAATACAGTAAATGATATGCACTTTCATGTCACTATTCAACTAACATTAAAAATGTATTCTCTTTTCTTTTTCATCTAAAACTTTACCCAATTGCATTAAAAGTTCTTTAGTGAATGAGATGATAGTATAAAGATGCATGCAATCCCAGCATTCTGGAGGCTGAATCAAGATGTCATGTTTGAGGCCAGCCTGGGTAACATAGTCAATTCAAGGCCAGCCTGTACTACATAGCATTTAAAAAATGCTTATAGTTCTGCAACAAAATATCAGTGACATAGGGTTATAACAATTTTGAATATAAGTCTACTCATCAATGTCACAGAAAAAGTTAATATCCAAAATATTAATTCCCTTTGCAAGTTAGGAAAGATTGACCTCCAAATTGAATTTTTACTTTGTGAATTAAATTTCAAAGCAATCTCCAGGACAACTTCTGTTGAGTCTCATCTAAAGGCTTCTCAATCTGGAGGTAGAGCTGGGCATCTTTAATAGCCACAGGGAATCTATGTTTCTCTGGAGTGTGTTCAATCACAAAGACTTCTTACTTATAAACTTTCTGACATGCTTGAGTTTTTAAAGAAACCAAAGAGTTGATAAGACATATAAGATTATCAAAGATTATCACAGCACTTTTCTCATTTACACCAAATTTAGGAAATAAGCAAATTTTATCCTCTGGAAAAGTGACTCGAAGTCAAATTATGCCTTCAGAATTCATAATCTCCTGCCCAGGATCATAGAAATGACTCAGTGGTCTTTAGGCCTGCTTTCCCATTGCCATTTTCACCTGGTTGCCAGTTGCCGCCAGTTGTCCATGATTTACAACTTGAAAATAAACTGAGACTTTCTGTAGGGACATGTTAATTTTGGTGCTATGGATCTATAACACCCAGATAATGACTCACCTGTGCTTCCTACCTCTTCACTCAAAAGGCATTTGGAAAAAAATGCTTTCTTCTTGCAAAGTTTGAAACATGCAGAGTTGGACAAACTGCCACCACAGGTCTTTTTTGAGTTTCCTTTTTATACCATTCAGCATATTTAAAATTTCCCTAATTTATATTTCTGGGCTGGGATTTAGCTCAGTTGGTAGAGCCCTGCACTGCAGTCTCTGAGGTCCCGAGTTCAATTCCCAGCACCACAAAAATGGGAGAAGGACCTGGCAATCCACTCCCAAGGCAATCCCGAAACAGTCAGCCATTGAAAACCCTGTGAGGGTCGCTATGAGTCAGATACCGACTTGATGGCACCTAACAACAACAACAATTTATATTTCTGCTTAAATCTCTTGTTTCTAGCACCCCAGTACTGACCTAGGTGTAGATTAGATCTAGTAATAAAGTTTTGACTGGATTTAATGGTAGGGATTTTTAGCCTGACACATTGGCTGCCCTTACTACCTCTTTCCAAAGAATCAAGCCTTTCCACAGGTAAGCCTCATAAGCCTGTTTTTGGAAAGCTTATTTTCTCATTTATACTAAAACTACTTAAAAATAAACTGTGGGTTGCTCCTCCCTGTGGCTGGTGCACAGGCTAGCTCTTTCTCTAACTGGGATCAGGACTCCACCCCTGGGGGACTGGAGAGGTGCAGCAGATGGAGTCAAGGATGGATGGCTTCGGGATGCCTTTAGTACAGATTTTATGGTGCAGCTTCTGTAAAGAAATAAAGCCCTCAGGCCCACCCTTTGGGATAGTGGAAGTATCACAGCTCCTGCCTCAGTGGTGGCCGTACAGGTCCCAGCATCCCGGATGTCCTCCACATAGGTTGGCTTCTTTTCCACTGCTGTTGGTTCCCAGTGATCTCCGTCTCCCTCCAGCAATGGAGTGGCATCTGCTAGGACAGGCAGTCTTCTCTCTTGATGCAGGGAGCACGACCTCTGTGTTGATGGGGCAGCAAGGACTGTGCAGTGGTATGAACTTGCTCAAAGGGTGATGGAAGCTGGGCATGGTGGTGCACAACTATAATCCCAGCGACTCGGGAGGCAGAGTCAGGAGGATCACAAGTTCGAGACCAGAGGAAGTCTTTGTAACTTAGCAAGACCCTGTCTCAAAAAGTAAAGAAAAAAAGGGGGGCTGGGGGTGCAGCTCAGTGGTCCAGCACTTGCATAGCATGCAAGCGCGAGGCCCTGGGTTCAATCCCCAGTACCGCAAAAAAAAAAAAAAAAAAAAAAAAGGTTATGGCTTGGCAGTGGAATGGTTCTCCAGTGCCCTGTGCATTGTCCTTATACAGTCTTTGGGTAATGGCTTCAATTGCTTCCAGATGGAGGTTATTGCAGTCAACCAATCATATGGGGGTGCATGGGTCTGGGCACAACCAATTAGGAGTGACATTCAAATCACTGGGGGCCATAGATCGGACTTCAAGGTGGGCTAGATGGGCCCCTATCCAAACCAAGCCTCCTCTCTATGCCTTGGGGCTATCCCACAATTTCCTACAGTAAACCATGTGGCGAATTGATGCTTGAACCTTTGTGTTCCCAGTAGAATATGAATGGGAGTATTAGGTACAACTTCCAGGGCTGTGACATTGTGAAGTGGCTGTGTCCTCCCTCCTCTGTCATACTTAAAAAGGACCCCAGAAATGAAGTGCCTGTAACCTGACTGTCACCATGTAAATGAAGAAAATGACCAAAGAAATGTTTTGAGATCCACATGGAAAGAAGTTGGGTCCCATTCCTTCATATGATCATGTGAACCTGAACCAGCCTGCCATCTTGTTACTTAAGGGAGAAATTAACTATTGTCTTGTTTCAACCATTATACTTTGCCTCTGATTTCTAGGGAGATAACACTACTATAAACAAAACAGCAAGACAGAGTGTGATTTACTTGAAATGGTGTCGATAGGCACTCCTGCCTCTATAGACAGGTGGTTTAGACTAGTGTGGTTTAGACGAGGACTCCTTAAGAATAGCTAGAGAACAAAAAAGTTACTCTTGACAAAATAAAAAAAAGATAGAAGGAAAAGGAAGGATGGTAGCCATTGTAAAATGGGAAGCCAAGTAGTTACAGTTGATGGAACATAAAATAGAGATTTAGAACTGTTAGGAGATAACCAAGGAGAATGATATGAAGATGTAGGAAGAGAAAAACATAAGAGGGATTGTGAGAAACCAAATCTAGAGTGAGTAGTTTAGTAGATTGCTAAATTAAGAAACAGTGATCTATGCATATTCTTTAAAGGTATGAATGTAAATAATAGAAGAAGTACAAGTAGAATTAATTATAGGTTGTGGCTTTTTGGGAACTAGAACAATAGACTTAACTGAAATAGGATAGTTTTCTTTTAATAATAACTCTTTACATATATATGTGTGTGTTTTAAAAGTATGTGCTATTTACTCCCATGTTCATGGTAGCATTCTTCACAATAGCTAAGGTATGAAATTGACCGAGAGTGTCCATCAATAAGGAAATGAATAAAGAAGATGTGGTATGTATATGCAATAGAACTTTTCAACCTTAAAAAAGAAAGGAATCCTGTCATTTGTGGCAACATGTACAAACCTGGAAGACATTATACTAAATAAAATAATCCAGTTACAGAAAAACAAATACTACATACTTCTGCTTATATGTGAAATATAAAGAACTTGAACTCACAAAAGCAAAGAATAGAATGGTGGCTGCTGGTATGGGGAAAATGAGATGATGTTAGGCAAAGGATATAAAGTTTCAGTTATGCAGGAAGAATTTCTTTTGGAGATTGACTATACAACATGGTCGATATAGTTAGTAATAATGAGTACTTCAAGCTTACTGTGAGAGTAGATCTTACATAGTCTCACCACACACACATACAAACATACATACAAATATATATATACACACAAATATAACCATGTGAGGTGATGGGTATGTTACCTAGCTTTATGGTGATAATCATTTAATAATGGACATGTTTGCCAAAATATTACATCATGTCCTTTAAATATAGCAAATCTACTAAAACAATTTTTATTTGCCAATTATACCTTAGTAAATCTGGAATAAAATAAAAGTATGTTCTTTTATAGTTATGTACTGAGATAAATATAAGTATGTACTCATAAAACTGAAAATAGCATCACACAGCTGTAATATCAAGGATAATATATAAAATCATTATTCTTAACTTAAACTTAGCACAAACTAGCATTAAAAATCAGTTATTGCCCTGTAAGAAGTCATGACGGAATGAGATATATGGTAGATGAGGTTTGACAACCACAGGGGGAGAATATTCAACTTTATAACACACTGGATGCCAGTTAGAATGCCACAAGAGGAGGCCAAAGATACATGGGGGAAAAGGCCATCAAGTTGGAGGAAGGCAAAGAAATGGAAAAGTTAAGGAGAAAGTTTTGTTGAATTCACAATTATTCGCATGAGTATACAATTTGCAAATGCAACCAAATAAATATTTCATGATAGTTTAAACTTACCTAAGCATTTCAAAACACCATTAAAGGGGGAGATGCACAGCTGAGTTGGTGATCACAGGGCATTTACTTAATGAAAAGGTATTGTTATTAGTAGACTTTATTATTTATTTGAAAATAGCAAACTGAAAGTTATTTGCAGGTCAGCAAATAACACAGACAATTGAAGCACATATGTCCTTTTAGCCTCTATGGTTTTACTTAATTAGATTTTTCAGTTAGACACTAGACAGTGCCCTATACAAAGGACTTCAGTATTCCCTAGGTATGTATGATAGTTTATGGAGACATTACATTCTATTAATTCTGGCATAATGAGAAACAACAGATTATATGCTTCATTCTATAGTAGGTCGTGTAAATATTTGCAACAACATTGAAACAAAATGTATTTAAATCAACTATTTGTACTATTTCCCCTTTTGTATCTAAAATGACAACACATAATTTATAGTTTTATTATTATTGTAAAATCAGGATGTTTAAACTGAAAAGAGTAGAAGTCAGCCTGCTGTTTAAAGTAAAGAATAATATGATGTCATAGGATACCATAATAAATTTAATCCATAACTTGACATTGTTATTTGGCATAATTTATCCCCACACAAGACAAGAAAACCTCCAAACTCCCAAAGAGCTGATTTTTTTCAAAGATTTTTATCTTTTAAGTTTTTGGTCATGTTGTATTAATATAGGAAGGCAAAACACATATTAGTTAGGAGAGAAAATTGCTTTTATTTTTCTGTGTGACTTGAGGATATGCTCATGATATTATGTATTATAATATCATGATATTGTGTATTACAATATCAAATTGATGGCAAACATGGAAGCCATCAAATAAAGGCAATAAGAATATCATCAAAAGAGAAAAGGGACATTCTATGGTACTGCACAGCCCTGCCCTTTACTTACTGAAGGTGAGAGAGTTGAAATGAAAATCTAAAAGCATATTAGAGATCTGACACTGTCATAAAGTACATATAATCTTTCTTGAGTAAAATTATAATAAAATTAATAAGAAATACCATTTTGGTTTAAAGGTGAATTTTCAGGCCCTTGTCTGATACCATTTTAAATATATCGAGAGAGATCCTACAGGCCAAGGAATTAAAATAAGTTGATTAAGTAATTTCCTGCTGAATAGAAAAACTAAAATGCTAATAAGCTTACAGCCAGAGACTCAGTTCTCAAATAAAAGATTTGATTTATTTGGCAGCTTTTAGAAATCATTGGAATAGGGCTCTGGTAAGTATAGAATAGAGGAAAATAGTGTGATTGCTCATAAACCAGGCATCAGAGTTTCAGAAGGATGATCCTAGATAATTCTCAAGGATGTCACTGTTTCAATTAAAGTTGACTTAGGATAAAAAGTAACAAAACTTTATTATTTTAACTATTAATTAATATTCCTTGTGCATTTTATGTAGATAAATTTAACCATTCTACAATGAATATGGTAGAAGGACCTGGTAACCCACTCCCAAAAAACAATCTGCCATTGAAAAACTCTATGAATAGCAGAGAAGCAGTAGCAAAATTGTTTCACTTGTTGTAAGAAGAGCCACTATGAGTCAGATACCAACTTGACAGCACCTAACAACAACAATGCATATACACTTCAAATTAATATATTGTACATGACGAATATGTAGAATTTTATATGTCCATTTTAAAAATAAGAAAACTTCAAAAAGACACTTTTTGGAGCAGTTTTAGACTTACAGAAAATCGATCAGATAATACAATTCCTATGAGACTCCATCTGCTTACAGTTCTATTTTTAACATCTTGATTAGCATGGTACCTTTGTTACAGTTGGTGAATCAACATTGATATAATATTAACTAAAATCTATATTTTAAATCAGAGTTCACATTTACTGTATAATTTATAGTTTTTGATAAATTTCATGAATCCACTACTCTACTCACAAAAATAGTTTGTTGTTGTTGTTGTTAGGTGCTGTCGGGTCGAGTCCGACTCATTAGCGACCCTATGTACAGCAGATCGAAACACTTGCCGATTCTGTGCCAGGCAAACGATCTTATTTATGTTTAAAATAGTTTAGTTGACTTAAAAATCCCATGTGCTCTATCAATTTATTCATCCCTTCCTACCCTGAACTCCCTTTGCTTTACTCTGAACAGCTTTTGTTGTTGTATGGATGTACCACAGTTTATTCACCTTTCGAAGAACATCTTTGTTGCTTTTAGTTTTGAATAATTGTGATTAAAGTTACTGTGATCACTCATGTACAGTTTTTGCACAGATGTAAATCTTCAACTCATTCAGTTAAATATGTAGGTGCAAGATCAGTGGATCTTATGGTAATACTAATTAACTTTCCAAGAAATTGCCAAACTATTTTGCAAAATGACCATGCCATTTTGCGTTCTTATCAGCAATGAAGGAATGTTTTTGTTGTTCTGCCTCTATGTTAGTATTTAGTGTTATCAGTGATTTTTGGATTTAATCATTAAAGATTTTGGTTTACTAGTGATTGACGGTATTTAAAAAAATTAATTTGTGTAGTCATAATAACATTAAAACAAATTGACTTGTGCAAAAGGAAAAATGGTGGATATAATTATTTCTAAAGAATTATACTTACAATATATAAGATCAGCAATATAAATTAATTTAATAATCTGTCAAATTGAATTTCATGTAAATTGTTTGCCTCAAGATAATACCTTAAAGCAGAATACTTCCACTCAATCTTTTTGTTTCTTTTATGAGGAAATTAATTTTATAAGTACTGCTCAATTTTTTTTATCTTTATCCTGTTAGGAATAAAATTTGTTTTGGAGAAGTAAAGAGAGTATGAGAAGTAACTATAAAAAATAGCTAGATTTCCTTTTTATATCCCACACCCTTCATTTCATTTATCTCAGACATTTGATATATTTAGCAAAATCTTAAAAATTCCTAGAAAAGACATTGAAACGGCTACATCTGTGATCCTAATTACTTAATAGGAGCCTGAAGGGAGTTCAGTTGTATATAGACAAGACCTATGCTATAGTAACCGTGAATGTAATCTCACTTGAAAATAGTGTCTTTGAAAATTGAATTAGTTAGGGATTTTGAGATAGGCTTTAAATCCAATGACTTGTATTCTTATAAGAACAAAAGATAGTCTGGGTGTGGTGACACATGCCTGTAATCTCAACACTTGGGGGATGAAGACAGGAGGATAGTAAGTTTAAGGCCAGTCTGGGTTACATAGCAAGACCCTCTGTATTTAAAAAAAAAAAAAGTAGAGGACACACATAGAGAGAGACAAGGCAGAAGGCCATGCAAAGAGAGAGACAGAGTTTGGAGTGATGCTGCAAGTCAAAGAATTTCAAGGATTGTTGAAAATCACCAGGACTATGAAGAGTCAAGGAAGAGTCTGGACCTCTCAGAGAGAACAGAGCCTTTCTAAAACTTTGATTTCCACTTTGGGCCTTCAGAACTATGAGTCAATCAATTTCTCTTTTAAGCTACACAGTTTGTGATAACACTTGCTATGGTAGCTATAGGAAATAAATACAGACCCTATTTAGTTTCTGAATAATATTTTGTTAATATCTCATTCTCAGTAATACAGTGATAATAAATGAACAGGCTATTAGCTTAATGAAGCTGAGTTTAAACTTTAAATAAGGTTACTGATATGTTTTTATTGTTAATCATTTTTTATTTTACTATTATAAGGACATTGTCTAAAATTCTGATGTTTAGATTTAGTAAATGGAGAATTAATAAAATCTTCATATAAATTTTTATTTCAATAAACTTTATGGTAAGAGCAGTTTATTTGATTTGGAAAAGGTAATCAAAATGTGGCTTAAAAACACTTAAACCTAGTTTCCATAAGGATACTGTGCATATTAATTTGGAGTTAATTTAATAATTAAGAAGCCTTCTAGTTTGAAGAACAGAAGATAAGTGAAATTCTTTGACTAAGGAAAAATATAACCAATGTTTATAGGGACTTGTTTAGAAAAGATTTTTCTTTACTGAATGTTTTAGACCATGACAGCAACCATTTCTAATTCAGTAGTGAATGTCTGGCATAATAAAAGGTCTCAGACTTAGTCCATATTCCAAAAGCTAAATTCTTTAAATGAAGATAATTATGTGGAATTTAGAGGTTATATTCTGAAAGAATTTGATTATATATTTAGAATCTTCTCCTATCCTAGATAATATGGTTTGGATCTTGAGTGTCACCCCAGGATCCACATGGTAAAGACTTGGTCTTCCATGTGGCACTGTTGTGAGGTGGTAAAACTTTTAGAATGTGCCGTCTTGGATGTCTTTAGGTCATTGGGGAAAACTGGAACCTTCCTCTTTTTCTCTTTCATTTCCTATCCATGACACGATCAGTTTTGCTCCACAATACAATCCCATCATGACGCTTCTCCATATGCCCTAAAGCAATGGAGCCAATTAATCATGGATGGAAACCTCCAAAAGTATGAGGGCAAATAATTTTTTTCTGTTTATATGTTGACTATCTCAAGTATTTGTCACAGTGGCAGAAAACTGAAACAGAAACAAACAAACAAAAAAAAAAAAACTAGTACCAAAAGGTAGGACAGTTATTAATGTGTAAAAGCTTTTGAAATTAGTTTTCAGGAGGAATTTGAAAAAATTTGGAGAAGCAAGCTCCTGAAAGTCTAAAATGCTATTACCAGAGATTAACAGGTGATTATTACGAGGTTTCACAATGATAGAATGCTGATAGAAATGCTGACAGTAAAGGTGATACTTGTGAAGTTTCAAATGAAAATGAGGATTTTTGGGGAGTTGGATTAGAGGCCATGCTTGTTACCACATGACAAAGAATTTGGCTATATTTTGCCCATTCCCTGAGAGCTTGTGGGAAGTGGCACCTGCAGGGGATTAACTAGTTTATCTGGTAGGGGAAATTTCAAGGCCACACAACCTTCTGGCAACAAGATGGATGTATTGTTTGGTTTTAGCCAAATCTATAGTGAAAATTGGGGATAAAGAGGAGCAGAGCAAAAAGATTTCAAAACTTCACAGCTTGATAAGAAAAAAAAAGCATCTGTAAAGGTGTCACAAAGGAAAGTGAAGTTCATAAGCCAGGTACTTTGTATCAGGAAAATAGGAAAAATGCTTTGAGAGTATCTCAGGAATTGGCAATGCTACAACCCTCTCCCACTAAGAGATGGAGAAATGAAGATTTGTTTCAAAGATTTTCTGGGGAAGAGTGTTTTTAAAAGAGAGCACCAGTGCATCTTGCTCACGAAGGACTGCTTAAAGTAGCAAGGCATTCAGAAGCCACTGCAGCTCTGTTTCAAGCTTGTGTTGGTGGCAGGATTTGACATAGTCCATGTGATGCTGGTTTTCCAGATACAGAATGTAAGATTTATAAGATCAGGGAGTCTTCCCCCAAGATTTCAATGGAAAGCAGGGGAGGTCAGGCAGTATGTTGCAGGGATGAAATCATTGAATTAGCTCCTTATAGAGCACAGTGATGCATAGAGCTGTGAGAGTGAAGCGAAATCTCCAATGGAGACCAAGGGAGGAAGAGATACCAGGGATGTGGAATCGGGAAAGGGAAGTTCTATCAGCATACAAAGCCAGTCTGAGAGAGTAGCCCTGTGGGCCACAACCAGCTGGACCACAGAGGTTGGGGCTACCCAAACCCTTGGATGTTCACATCCCATGACAATGTGTTCCAAATGTTGGACAGAGAGCTTTAGGATTTAATGTTTGCTATACTTGGTTTTAGCCTTGATTTGATTTGATCTGATCTTTCCATATAATATTCCTATGGTTTGGATCTTCAGTGCCCCCAGAGTTCATATGGTAAAGGCTTGGATTCCAGGGTAATGCTATTTGGAGGTAGTAGAACTTTTAAGAAGTTCTTATTTAAGAAGTGCCTATTGGGAGGCCTTTGGGTTGTTGGGGTCATGCCCTTGAAGGACATAGTAGGATCTTATCTTCTTCTGCTCTCTCTTGCTTCATAGTTATCTGGTGAGCAGTTTTGGCCCATAATTTCTTTGTTTCCTTGGCACAAGACACATTTCCTTCCATGTTTCCTCGGCACAAGACAAAAAACAATGGGGCCAACTGATAATGGGCTGAAACTTCTAAAACCATATGCCAAATTCAAACTACTCTCTTTATAAGTTGATTGTCTCAGGTATTTATTACAGTGACAGAAAGCTGACTAATACACCAGAGAAATGTGGAAGCACATTTTAACATAGTTTTTATATCGTAAATAATTTTTTATTGAAGTCCATTTTTAAAAAATTTTTTATTGAAGTCCAGCTATCATGAGAGCTTCTTTCAACAGGAAAAAAATTATTTTTATTCAAACAATATCTGAGAAAATGGATAGTTAGTTATGACATTGTTTAGTACATTTTAAGTTAAAATGATTTATTGATTATGTATATGAAAAAAAGGAAAACATATAATATATCAGATGCACTTGTTCCCTTAAAGATCACCTCAAGTATGGCTGAATGGAGTAAGGAATTCATGTTAAATAAGTTCATAGGGTAAGGCCCTAATTTTATAGAATTAGTGTCCTTGTAAGGAGAGCCACCAGAGAGATCTTATATCATTCTCTCCCCTTCTTCGACATCAAAGAAAGGCCCTATTAAGACCTAGTGAGAAGGAAGCTGTCTTCAAACCAGGAAGATAGTCCTCAACAAAAACCAAATTTGTCTGTATCTTAGATACGAACTTCTAGACTCCAGAATTGGGAAAAAACAAATCTCTGTTATCTAACATACCCAGTCTGTAGTATCTCAACAAAGCATCTTAAGGGACTAATGTAGTCTGTGAACACAGAATTAGTTCTTTAATTGAATGCCTCATGTTCTGTCAAATTTTATGTAATCCTCTCAATTTTAGTAGAGAAGACTGAAGGTAATACAAAAATCATTTGGTTTTAATAAAGTGAGATCAGATTTTCTGATCTTTCTGGGTCTTTCTGATTTTCTGGGTCTTTCTTCGTCTTTAAAGGTATAATATCCTGTATAATTTATCATGGGCAGTAAAAATGCTGCTTTTATCAGCAACCTATTTATTCACTGTTGGTTCTCAATTTGAATTATTTAAAAGGACAATTCATCTTTAAAAATCATTTTTAGTGAATACAAAGTGATATAAATCAAAGATAATTATTTAAATGGTAAAGATTGAGTCATTAAATAAAACTCTATTTAAAAATTCAGCAATTTTTGGATTTGTGAACCAAATTAATTTTTAAACTACCAAAATTATTTACTTACATTATTTAGTGGTCTTGAGATGACAAGAGTTTTATTTTGTTACATATGAGAGAATTCTGGCTCGGATGAATTTTCTGTAATCATGGCAGAAAGAGCTATGACAATAGCAAAGTGTTTTGGGAGCCACTTGAAAATTTAGCAGCTTTTAGTAATGGAGGGAGAAGTCATATAAAAGGGCAGATACATCTTTTTCAATCAAATTTCAAGAGAAGTTCTCCAATATTCTTAAGTGATTATGAAAAAGCTTATGTATAAATATGTGTGCATAGATAAGTATGCAGTTTGTTTTAAAATTTCAAATACTCTGCTAAGTTGCATTAAAATCTCCACAGAAAGAAATATGATGGATTTATAATTTTAAGTTTTGTTTCTGGCTACACATTCCATTTCCTTGCTATAACTGAAAGTGTAAATGAACTTTCAAAGATAGTGATTTGGCTTCTGTAATTACAGTTCTTTAAAGCTATGTATTTTCTCACATTGAGTCTTTTTTTATCAGTCTTCCATTTACCTCATATTTTTGAAGATTTTGTTCACTAAATAAGTAGCATTTAGAAAATAATGCTTACATAACCAAAAGCACATGGTATTGTACCTTTGCTCAGCAGGAGATATTCTGCCTGGCCACTAAACTGATACAAGTTCAGCTAAAAGAAGGCAGCCTAGTATTGAAAAAACAAAGTTAAGCAGATATATGACTGCAGCTGATGATTGTGAATATTATGTTGTGTATCTTCATGGATTTAAAAAATGCTATCTTGAAAACATTTGATGTGAATCTGGAACTCAGTTGTATGCCTTATATGCTGAAATAACTTACTATTGTGACTTCTATTACTTAACACCTCATTTTTTACTCCAAATTTTCTATAGTGTTTTGGAAACAGACTCAGCAAAAATATTTATGTCAAAAGTAACAAGTAAACTTCCTATTTTTTGTTACTATTCTTAAAATTGATAGCTAGTAAATGATATTTTGAGTGAAAGATCTGAGTGATACTTTGCACATTACAATTATTTAATTATTATATGACAAAGTTCATCAAATTGTATCAGTAAGATGCAGGAAAAAAGAACTTGAAAAATTCAACATACTTTTACCGAATTAGGTACAGAAGGTATACACCTCAATGTGATAAAGATCATAGCAAATAAGCCCACAGCTAACATCAATCTCAATGAAGAAATGTTCACAGCATTTCTTCTAAGATCAAGAACAAGAAAAGGATGTTCACTCTCACCACTTCTGTTCAACACTGGCCTGGAAGTACTAGTCACAACAATTTGTCAAAATATGAAATATGAAAGGCATTAAAATTGGGCAGAAAGAAGTGAAATTGTTGCTGTTTGTAGATGGAATATATATATATATATATATATATATATATATATATATATATATATTTTTTTTTTTTTCATATTCTAGAGACTCCACCAAAAAGCTATCAGACTAATAATAAAATTTATTCGAGTTCCAGAAACAAAATCAGTATATGAAAGTCAGTAGCATTGCTATACATGGCAAATTATCTGACATAGGAATTAAAAAGGCAATCCTACTTACAATAGCATCAAAAAATAAAATAATAACAAATTTAACCAAAGAGGGGAAGTATTTGTATACTGAAACTTGGGAGACATTTTGAAAGAAATTGAGAAGACACAAATAAACAGAAAGGTATCTCATGTTTATGTAATAGAATATTGTAAAAATATCCATACTACCCACAAAAATATACAGATTTGAGGCAATTCCTATCAAAATTACAATGACATTTTCCACAGAAATAGGAAAAACAATCAAAACCTGGGTGTGGTGGCACACATCTCTAATCCCAGCACTCTGGAGGCTGAGGCAGGAAGTTTGCCAGTTCATGGCCAGCTTATACTACATAGTGAGAGCCTAGCTCAAACAAAACAAAGCAAAGCAAAACAAAAACTTCACAATCATAAAGCTCATAGGGAACCACAAAAGTTGCCAAATGACCAAAGCAATCTTAATCAAAAAAGAAAAAAGCTGAAGGCCTCATATTAAGTGATCTCAAAACCTCAAAACAACATGGCACTGACACGAAAACTGACACAGAGACAAATGGAACAGAATAGAGAGCCCTCAGGTAAATCCATGCATTCATGGTCAAATGACCTTGGATAGAGATACCAAGATGGAACCGTTGGAAAAACAGGGTATCTGCATGTAGAAAAAATGAAATTGTACCTCTATCTCACCCATATACAAAAATCAACTAAAAATGGATTACAAACTTAAATATAAGACCTGATACTGTGAAACTACTAGAAAAAGAAAGAAAGAACATGGAAGAAACACTTCAAGTTATTGCAATGGGAGAAAAAAATTTTGTGAAATGCTCCAAAATCATAGGCAACAAAAACCAAGAATAGATAACTGGAATTACATCAAACTAACAGATTAGGCACAACAAAGAAAATAATCCATAGAATGAAGAAAAAATCTATGAGATAGGAGACAATATTTGGGAACTATGCGTCTGATAGAGATTAATATCCAAAGTATATAGTGAACTCAAATAGTTCAGTATCAGGAAAACCAATAAATGGATTTTTTTAAAAGTGGGCAAAGGACTTCAAAAGACATTTCCCATAAGACAACATGCAAATGACCAACACATATATGGAAAAACGAAAAACATCATTAATTATCAGTTAAGTGCAGATTGAAAACCACAATGAGTTATAACTTTACATCTCTTAGGATGTCTACTATCAAAAAGATGAATAACAAGTGTCTGTCCATCTACAAAGATGGTAAGGAAAGGGAACACTTGTGCACTGTTAATAAGAATGTGAATTAGCACATCTATTTTAGAAAACAGTCTGGAGGTTCCTCAAAAAATTAAAAATAGAAATATCTTACAATCTAGTTTTCTCAAGATTGCAGTTTACCAATTAAAATTCTATGTCTTTTGAAAATAATATAACTACTGTGAGTTAACCTCATGCATTCTGGAAATTCACTACTGAGACCTATAAATTTCAACATGGACAAACACTGATAATTGAAACTGCTTTTTAGTTGCCCTCTCTATAGTTGATGATCACTGTCTCACATTTAATTTGATTTTTATTTTTTGGTTTCACACTTCTATTTCAGTTTATTATATGTTACTTTGCTTTGGGAAATTGTTCATGAAAGAAAAATTTATCATTTTGGAGTCCTTAGCTTTAGTTGTTTCTGTGGTCTGAATATGTTCACCAAAATTCCTATGTTGAAACTTAAATGACAACGTGATCATATAAAGAATTATGCCTTTAGGAGATGATTACATCATGCGGATGAAGCCTTCATGGACTACATTAGGGCCTTTATAAAAGGGTTTTGAAGGGGCTGCAGGATATAGCAGTTCAGTGGTAGACCCCTTGCTTAGTATGCTTAAGGTCTTGGGTTCACCTTCTAGCACTGCAAAAGTAAGAAAGGAAGACAGACAGAAAGAAGTAAATAAAGAAAGGCTTTAGGGAATGGATTGACTCTTCCATTCTGGTCAAAGAAGGATCCCTTTGTCCCTGTGAGAGAATACGGCAATGAAGTTTCATCTTAGAAGCAGAGTTTGGGCTCTCAACTAAATCTGCTGGCACCTTGATCTTGGCCTTTTTAGCTTCTAGAAGTATAAGAAATAAATTTATGCTCTTTGTAAGGTACCCAGTCTCAGATATTTTGTTACAGCAGCACAAACCAACTGAGCTAGTGGTTGAACATCTTTCAATGACTTTTAATTAGTAGTTTGATGCTTTGTGGTTATTATCAGTGAAAACTTGCCTAGGACATGCGTCACACCTTTTGGAATATCTTTGGTTAAATTCTCATTTCATATTTGTGGTTTACTAACAACCTTTAAGAGAAATGTGCTATTCAATACAGTAGACTCTAAGGATGTAGTTCTTTATATTTCAATTTAACTTATTGAAAACAAAAATAAATAAATAAATAAAAATTCAGTTGTAGTAGCCACATATTAAGTGTGTAATAGTTACATGGTTAGTGATTCCTATGTTGACTAACACAAATGTAGGCAATTTCTGTCATTGCACAGTTTTAGTTAACATGCCTCCAAGCTTGTTTTTACTGGTTGAAATTGAATTTATCTTTATTTATTTATTTACTGATGTATTTTTAAATCATAAGTTTATTCATTTGGAAATACTCCATGTTGAATATATAAGACCCTCTCTATTAAGGGTAGAAATGGAATTTAAAGAACTTACAATATATGAACAAAACTAACCAAATTATTCATGGAAGTAAATGTTCCTTTAGAGTCATGTACAGAGTCAAATATGAACAAAAATACATCAACAATTAATTTTACCTCATGAAAGGGCTTGAGCATGCAACATGTTTTAAATCTCTCCTTTTGTTAGGGCTATAACTGTCAGAAATAAATAGGTGGACATTTGTGTCTAGTATGCTTATATTTACTGTTGAAAAAAGCCAATCAATATCAGTCTGACCGTTAACTAATATCATGGCTTTGCCACTGCCTAAACAATATCATAGTTAATAGCAAATTCAATGTCTGAAACCACCATAATTGCTCTCAGAAATCAATAAATCAATAAAAGACTCTTTTTAGTTTTAGATAAAAGTATTGAACAATACATCACATTTTGAAAAAGTTACTTTTGATGATGAAAACCCAGACAAATTTAGAATTAGTTTGAAAACTAAGTAGAGACAGGTAAATTCCTATTTTGAAAGCTGACAAATGTAGACTTAAAGAAACACAAACATATATTTATAGATTTTTGTTATATACTAATTGAAACTTAATAAAGGCTTTGCATGTTTTCTTTAGAAATATATATAAATAAAAAGTTACAAGTAAACTAGTGTTCAACATGAAATTTAAAGTTTATATTCACTCTTAGTTAAAAGAATAAATTAGGAGAATGTATAGAGAAAAATATTTTGGAATTTAAGTAAAATTTTATCAAGAAATAAATTTATAGAAAGACTTCTATAAGAATTCCTTTGAATTGAAAATTGTTCTCATCCATCTTTTTGTTGTGGTTGTTGTTCTTTCTTCATTTACACATAAATGATGTGTTGAGATTCTTCTAGGACAATATTACACTTAAAAATTTTCCCTTCCAAGGAAGATTATTTTGCAGTGAAATGTGTAAACACTATGCTTATCCTTGCTGAGCATACAAACTAGAATGGAGGCAAAAAGCCTAAGAACATCATGTTATTTGGAGGAAGATGTTTTATCATTTAAAGAGTAATCACTTATATTGATTACTTTCAGCATTCAGGAAACACAGGTAGAGATGCACTTGGTTTGTTTGTTTTCTAAGGAGTTAGGTGATGTCAACCAAATTATCGGGGTCCAATCTGTTCCATGGACAATTCATTTGGCATGTGTTACTGGAATTGTAAATAATGTTCCAATCAAACATTTATCTTTGGAGAAACTCTTCTAATTTAACCAGCCTCATGGATTTAGATTGTGATTTGGACATTTTCAACCTTTAATATCTGTAAGGCTTGTGTCAGTACAGACTACTTATTATTTATAAATAGAATGATACAAATGCCTGTAACTAATCAGAAGGTAGAAAAACAATCTTTTCTATCCCAGCATAAAAGCAAAATATCCTAACCCTTTGGGGGATATATTGGTCATTGTGTCTTATTTATGTATACTCCAACCTAACAATTGAATGCTATTATTGCCCAACTCTTGCTTTTGTTTGAGTTTAAGACACAAAGTACACTTCTCTGTTTTGAATAACAGGGTTTGGGTTTCATAGCATGGTATGAGCCATTTGGTAGGTTGAACTTATTAGAATTGTAGGAAACAAGAAGAAAGAAATAAAATGCTCTGAGGTAAGCTTGGGTAGGAAGGGAACCTAGCTGAAATTGCAGTATATATCTGAACAGAGGTGAAGTAAGTAAGATCAGAAATTAAGGACACAAGGTCATTGGACTGACTTAGCTTAAAATATCATATAGCATAGGCCATAGAGATTTCAGTTAGAGCTAAGCCAGTTTAGAGATTATTCTTTTTAAAATCAAGGCTGTGGGAACAAAACTTATCCTAACTAATGGAAAATTGATTAGGTCAAAATGAGTTTAGTCATCAGTTGTCAATGTTCAAGTGGGCAGTGTTCTCAACGTTGCTTATCCCAGTGAATTAGTTTGACATAGCTGCAGGAAGAGAAAGACCCTGAGTAACTGAGTCATCTAGTATTCTATACTGGAAATGATGTAAACCAGGAATTCTAAAATATATGGGAAGAATTGACAAGTCTCATCAAATTTCAGAGAGTCTATAGTCACTGAGCCTGCAGCTGTAGCCCTGTGGCATCCGATCCTGTCAGATCTCGGAAGCTAAGCAGGGTCGGGCCTGGTTAGTACCTGGATGGGAGACTGCCTGGGAACACCAGAAGCTGTAGGCTTGGGAGAAGGACCTGGCAACCCCCTCCCAAAAATCAATCTGCCATTGAAAACCCTATGAACAGCAGAAAAACACTGACAATCGTGTTTCCCCTGTTGTACAGAGGGTCTCTATGAGTTGGATACCAACTTGAGGGCACCTAACAACAACAACAACAACATAGTCACTGAGGAGCTTGCAGCCATACCACTATGATGTCCAATCCCATCAGATCTTGGAAGCTAAGCAGGGGCGGGACTGGTTAGTACTTGCATGGGAGACCATCTGGGAACACCACATGCTGTAGGCTTGGGAGAAGGACCCGACAACCCACTCCCCTCAAAAAACAATCAGCCATTGAAAACCTCGTGAACAGCAGAGAAGCACTAACAATACTGTTTTGCCTGTTGTATGTAGGGTATTTATGAGTTGGACACCGACTTGATGTCACCTAACAACAACATAATCACTGAGATTAATTTTTATTCTATCAAATATAATAAATTTGTAATGACTACTTAATCATCTACCCATTTTGTACACATCCAATTTCCTCAAATTCCTACTAGTTTTAATTTTGACTTGTATAATGGCATTCTTCCATATTTGCCTCTTAAAATTTTATTTATCCATTAAGGACATAAAAATTTTACCTCACTGTTAAAGCCTTACCAGATCTATGCATCAAAATGAGTCTTTCATGCTGAACTCCTTGTTATTTTACCTTTAAGTAATACTTACAACATGCTATGGTTCAGTTTCCTCCATTCGTCTGTCAGCTTGTCATGCTGTAGGGACTTACCTGTTGCCGTAATGCTTAAAGCCATCATTGTGGACAGGTTTCAGCTGAGCTTCCAGACTAAGACTAAGGAGAAGGACCTAGCAGTCAAATCCTGAAACAATTAGATACAGAAAACTCTATGGCTAGCAGAGAAGCTCTGTCAAATATGATGCCAGAAAATGAGCCCCAAAGGCTAGAACCCATTCAAGAAATGCCCGGGGAATAGTTGCCTCCTCAGAGTAGAGTTGACCTTATTGACTGGAATGGAGTAAAGCCCCTGGGACCTCCTTTTGCTGATGTCACCCATCTCAAAATGAGAAGAAACACAGTGGCTACAACATTGGGCCCAAATATAAAAACAATGGTGTGCATGGCACAGCTTATGATAGTGTTTTCTTCTGCTGTATATAGTGTTGCTATGAGTCAGATCTGACTTGACAATACCTCACAACAACAGCAACATATTTTTCCTATTAGATTGCATATTTGTTTCTTAATTATCTTTCTGTCTCCTTAGCATCTATCAAAGTGGTTCACATATAGTAAGCACCAATAAATGTATAGTTAAATTACATTCTGTTTGGACAAATTCTAAGCTTGACCCGATCATTTATTGTCCTCAGCTAGATCACTTTGCCTCTGTTGCCATCAGCTCTTCACTTATAAATTGGGGAGACAATTTATTTTCCCTGAGTTTATAGATTACCTTTAGAGTTAAGGAATTAATAAAAAAGAAACAGGAAAGGCAGACATTTAATAACATATTTATAACATACTGAACTATTAAAATTTATAAAAATGTCCCAAGGATTCTTCTGGGCATTATCGGTTACAAGAACAATCTCCTCAGGGCCAACTCGTGGCAGGGAGTATCTGAGCTTTGGCCAGTATCACACAGGAGAAAATAACTTAATATCCCTGACAAACCATTCTCACACAATTGCATTTTTGGAATGATATTTTAAAAAGTGTTATTGTTAGGTGCCCTGGAGTCAGTATGGTTTTTAATGGCTGACAGTTTCAGGATTGTTTCTGGAAAAGACTGTCACCTCCTTCTCCTGTTTTTGCTGTGCTGGGCATCAGACTCAGGTCCTCAGAGAGTGCAGAGCAGTATTCTACCAACTTAGACAATCCAAGCCCTGGGTTGGTATGGGTCTTTTAAAAATTATTGTGCCGGTCCCTTCCAATCCAAAGCTGCAGTCTTTGGGAAATATATGACTTCTTTGCTAATTTCCTTCCCTCCCATTTCCATTATTTTCTTTAAAGGAAGTCTTATTAATCAGATATTGGATCATTGGACTCATTTTTTAATTTGTAAAATTTCATTTTTGCTCAATTATTCCTCTTCATACCATTTTGTTCATGCTTAGAAGACAGAATCTATGAGGGTAGCTATGAGATGGATCTGACTCGACAGCACCTAACAACAACAATAACTTTAAAAATAATATGGAAATAAAAGCAATGAAAAAATTGCAATCTATGTATAAAGGGAAAAATAGCATTCAAAAGGAAAAAAAGTTATCAAATTAAAACGATCTCAAATAGGAAGATACAGGAACATATATCCATGAGAACCAAATCCTCAATAAACTTAAGTAAAATTAAGCATAAATAATTTGGGCAAAGAAAACACTTTGGTCTGCAGTCACTATTCATGATCAGCACCCATCTTGCTTCAATATTGTCTCCAGAGTTCAGTTCACTCTGGGTACTCCAGCTAGGGGAGAGAGACCTCAGGTATCTTTTAATTTCACCAATATGGATAAAACATATTTTCTCAGAATTATCTCCTTTAGGAAATTTCTCATTCCATGATAATCTTGTTCAGTCTGGGTACAGTTGGCTCTTTTACTGCCAACCCCACCATAGGAGATAAGACAATTAATCTTCCCCAGAACGATTTCAGGAGCAATCGGTAAGCATTTGTTGCATGGGGAAAGACCTGTGTCAGAATGAAGCCAAGCAGTGCCGAGAGATATAGCATGAAAGATGATCTTGTTGATATCTTTGGAATTGTTTTCCCTAGCTATGTTAAAATTTAGTTCAATTCCTTGGCTTCCCAGTTATTTTGAATAAATGTATATTGTATACACACACACACACACACACACACACACACACACACACACACACATATATATATATATATATATATATATATATATATATATACATATCCTATTGCCTGCATCCGTAGCCCTATGGCATCTGATCTCGTCAGATCCTGGAAGCTAAGCAGGGTTGGGCCTGGTTAGTATTTGGACAGGAGACTGCGTCGGGAACACCAGGTACTGTAGGCTTGGGAGATGGACCCAGCAACCCACTCCCAAAAGTCAATCCGCCATTGAAAACTCTACGAACAGCAGAGAAGCACTGACAATAGTGTTTCACTTGTTGTACGTATGGTCACTATGAGTCGGATACCAACTTGAGGGCACCTAACAACAACAACAACATATATCGTATTTGTACATATATTCTATGTTGTGTTGTTGGCTGGAATTAAGTTGGGTCTGACTCATAGAGACCCTAAGTAAGACAGAACAACCCACTATCCCACAGTGTGCCATGCCCAGCACTGTCAGTGCTTCTGTTATCATAGGGTTTCCAATGGATGGTTGTTCCAGTAGTCTGCTAGGTCATTCTACTTTCTGATGCTGAGGATTGAACCCAGGGCCTTCAGAGAGTGCAGATCAGCATTCTATCAATTGAGCTAAACTCCAGCCCCACATATATTCTCTATATAGAAGCATATAAGGTATAGAATGTTGAAACAAGGCAATGTAAATATCTTTTTATGATTCCTAGTCATTGAAAACTATAGTCTGTCTACTCAAAATTTTAAAACAGCATACCAGTATATGGTAATATGATAACTTGCATAACATATTAATCATTTAAGCATCAGGTGTGTTTATCTTCAAGACCCACATGAAACCACAGATGTACACAGACCATATACACCATCTGGAGGGGTGACACTGTAAGCAAAGGCATCCAGCACTTTGGGAAGATGAGGCAGGAAGAGAAGGGAGGTGGAAGGGTGACACTGAGGGGCAGGAACCAAAAGTAAATTTTACTGCCTTGAAGGGCAGGTCTTGTTAATGGCTGTGAGGGATGCCAAGTTTGGGGGAAAAGTGAAGCATAACAGTTTTACAAGATTCTTTCCCTTCACTCTTGGGAAGATGAATTGCTTATTTTTTCCAGAGTTCTAAGGGTTGGACTCATTATTTTAAGTTATAGGTGAAATGAGTGGTGATTGAAAAGGAAATGGTTTGCATTTTATGTACCAAATAGAAGATGGCCTTCCTGTCTCTTAGCAATACTCATTGTAATGTTATAGTTTCTTTTATTTTTACATAAATTGATTTTTATTGTAATCCACTGAAATGTCTTATGCCTTTTCTTTTTCTAAAGGAAAATATGGACTTAAAGATGTTGATTAAAATCTAGCTTAAAAGTGATATATTTTTTCTTTTCTGAGTGCTGGAGGGAGATTGAGAAATGATTTTTTATCAGAGAAAGCCTTTTTTCCCCTGGTATTGGAGGGTTGAACACATGGGTGTCATGCATGCTTTGGAAGTGCTCTACTACTGAGCTGTACCCCAGCCCGTTTTTTACTTTTTGTTTTGAAACAAGTTCTTGCCAGATTACACAGGTTGTCTTTGACCTCAAACCTCCTGAGTCCCTGAAATTATAGAAGTGCCCCACCATGCCCAGCCAGAGAAAGCTTAAGGCTTCTAAGCTATTCTGTTTTACTTATTTACACCTTTCTGCCAAATAAATTTTAAGCAAAATAACTGCATTTATCTTTTCATCCTACTATAACAAAATACCATATACTTTATAGCTTATGAACAACAGAAATTTATTTCTCAAAGTTCTGGATACTAAGAAGTCCAAGATCAAAGTGCCTATGAATTCTGCCTGGTGAGGACGCACTTTCTCAAAGGTGGTGCCTTCTCCCTGTGTCCTCACATGGTGTAAAAGGCCTGACAACTCTCTGGGGCATATCTTTCATGGGGCAGGGTTTAGGTCAGTTGGTTGAGTGCTACTCTGTGTTGTCTGAGGCCCTGAATTCAATTCCTAACACCACAAAAATGGGAGAAGGATGTGGCAATCCACTCCTGGAGCAATCCTGAAAAAATAAGCAGCCAATGAAAACCCTATGAGTTCCAGAGAAGCACTGACATAGTTCCGGGCATGGCACAGTGTTGGGGAGTGTTCCATTCTGTTGTGCAATCGGGTTACTGAGTTGAATCCATTCCACAGCACTTAACAACAACAACAATCTCATTCATGAGAACTACTCATGACCTAATCACCCTCACGGGGCTGGGATTTAGCTCAGTTGGTAGACTCTGCAGTCTCTGAGGTCCAGTGTTCAATGCCCAGCACCACAAAAATGGAAGAAGGACTTGGCAATCCACTCCTGAGGCAATCCCGAAAGAATCAGACATTGAAAACCCTAAGAGGGTCACTAGTAGTCAGACATGACTCCATGGTACCTAACAACAACAACAACAACAACAACAACAACAACAACAACCACCCTCACAAGCTCTAACGCCTAACGTTACCACCTGGTAGTTAAGGATTTTTGACATATGAATTTTTGGATATACAAACATACAGACCGTAGTGATAATAGGCCTAAATATTATAGAAGTTTCTATAGGCGGCATATTCAAATAAAGAATTCCACTATGAAATCAAGATTATTAAAACATAAAAAATAGTCATTTTTCTAGGCCTAATATTTACATTTAAAATATTGATTATAATTTTTGGTTTAAAAATTTACAACATACATTGTACATAGTGAGTATTTAATTTTTTCCTATAAGTTTAATATTTATATGAGGAAGGGAAACATAATAATTGTACTGATAAATAAAAAGCTCCTTCTTACATAGCGGAAAGTCCATTTACCTTGGATTTAGAAAAATGTAAATTCAAGTTTGTTGTTGTTGTTAGGTGCCATGGAGTCTGATCCAACTCATCGTGACCTTATGTACAATAGAAAGAAACACTCCTTGTGCTTCTCTACTATTCATAGGGTTTTCTAGCTTAGATTTTTTTCAGGATTGCTCAAGTCCTTCTCTCATTTTTGCAGTGCTGGGGATCGAACATAGGGCCTCGTAGAGTGCAGAGCAGTACTCTAAGAACTGAGTTAAGCTCTAGCCCAAAATTTAAGTTTAGCCTCTTCCAATTATCAGGTATGTGATACAGTGAGAGGATGGGGAAACCATGTCTCAGGTGCTTCATAGTCAAATGTAGATGATCATATCTAATACACTGCAGCATTAATAGAATCAGATATGCAAGTGTACAAAATATTTTCTAAGTTATAATAACCTGTAAAATGTTATTCACTTGCTTATCATGCATTTTAAATAAACTGGAAAAGTTAAACAAGTCTCCACGGTGTTTTGATGCAGAAATTTTATCTGCAAAACAAGTAACAGTGACAATATCTGAATAAAAATGCTTAACTATAAAAGCAGATAAATTTCTAACTTTTAAGAAGACAAAGGCTTTTGTGTTGAGGCACTATCATGAAATTTCTGTTGCACCATGAAGAATAAGTTAGTTCAGACCATACAAGTTTTTCAGCCTTTCATCTTTTAAATTGATGAGAATCAACTTAGTCATTCCATGTCTTAGTGGCATTTGTTCACTCTTTTAATAAATGGTTTATGGTAATCTAAGATAGACTTTCCTCGAGTCCTCTTGCATCCTGCATCGATACTTAACACAAATAATTTAATTAATTTGACATCTCTGTGCTGCCAATAGTTTAATTTTTCAAGCTGCTAGCATCACACACATGAGAGTGTGGAGGGAGCAACACAGGACAGCACAGTGAGAAGGAGTTTCAAAATTCTGGAAAACTAGTCTTTAAGCTATGTCTAGATACCAATAACATCCTAATGTAAATTGCTTTTCATGCCATGTTTTGGTTTCTTTTGATTTTCCTTAATGAACAAGTGACAAAATGGTGGCTGAACAAACCAACAGATGGTTTTATCCTAAGGACAGCATCATGGGATGCATCATTAGCTGCATGTCTGTGCTACACAAGGAATATTGGTGCTACTGTGGGCATCTGGCTGGAAGTTCCTCAGGGATTTGTCACACACATAATCCAAATATCTCAGCTGTGTTTTCAGTCCCCTGGTGTCTACGCTGGCAGGGAAAGACACTTGTGGGCCAGGCTAATCCTCTTGTCAGTTTTGTGAGCAGCTAGAAGAGGACTCTTAAATCCTAAAACACTGTTACCTGCACTGACTTCCTTCTTCATTTAAATTGGTTGATTTGTTAAAGATTTTCTTTCTTTTTAGATTTGATTAATGAGATTAAAGATTACTGTAAAGCAGTGGAGGCTTTATTTCCACTAAAATATTGATTGATGAGAGATTAAATGTACTCAGAGAAATAATTGCATAATGAGGCCACTACTAAATGCAGCCACAAGTTTTGAGGTTATTTTGTGTTTTACCTCACTAGATAAAAATAGGATCTTTGTGTAATCTAAACATTAATTCTCTGTCAGATGTGTAGATGCAAAGATTTTCTCCCATTCTGTGGGCTCTCCCTTTAGTCTATTAATTATTTCCTTTGTTGTACAGAAGCTTTTTAGTTTTATATAACCCCATTTGTCAATTCTTGGTGCAGTTTCTGGCAACTGGAGTAATTTAAGGTAATATTTGCTGATGCCTATGTGTTGGAGTATGTTCCCTATCTTTTCTTCTAGTAGTTTTAAGGTTTCTGATTTTATATTGAGGCCTCTGATCCATTTTGAGTTGATTCTCATACAAATTGAGAGGTACACATGCATTTTCAGTCTTCTGCTAATGGACATCCAATTTTCCCAGCACTATTTGTAGAAGAGGTCATCTTTTCTCCAATGAATGTCTTTAGCCCCTTTGTCAAAGATCAGGTGGCTATAGGTGTATAGGTGTATCTCTGGGTCTTTAGTTCTGTTCTGTTTATCTTCATGCCTGTTTTTGTGACACTACCAAGCTCGTTTTGCCACTATGGCCCTGTAATATACTTTGAACTCAGGTATTGTGATACTTCCTACACTGATTTTGATGCTTAGCATTGTTTTGGCTATATGCAGTCTTTTGTGCTTCTGTACAAATTTACAAAGAACTTAAGAAATATAATAAATAATCCAATTGATAAGTGGGGAATTGAACTGAACAGACAATTGTCAAAAGAAGAAATGCTAATGGACAATAAACACATGAAAAATTGCCCCAAATACCTAGCCATTAGAGAAATGCAAATCAAAACAATACTGATATTCCATCTCACTCCAGTAAGAATGGCCAAAATTAACAAAACAAATAAGAACAAATGCTGGTGAGGATGCAGAGAAAAAGGAATCTTTTTACACTGCTGTTGGGCCTCTGAATTAGTTTAGCCACTTTGGAACCAATATGGAGGTACCTTACAAAACTAAGAATATAACTGCCATATGACCCAGCTATACCACTCCTGTACATATCCTTCAGGAATATACCCGAAGGGAGATAAGTCATCATACCACAGGGACGCCTGCCCTTACATATTTAATTTAGCACACTTCACAATCTCAAGGGTATGGAATCAAACCAGATGTCTATCAACAGAGGATTGGATTTAGAAATTGTGGTATGTATATATATATATATATATAGGAATATTATTCAGTAGTAAAGAAGAATGAAATTATGTCATCTGCAGCAAAATGAGTGGAACTGGAGAGTATAATTTTAAGCAAAATAATCCAGACTCAAATAGAGAAATACAGCATGTTGTCAATCATATGTGGGAGCTAAATCTACCTCAAAGGAAAAAATATACATATACACACATATATATTATATATGGTATATATATATATACAATCATATTTATCTCAGAATGGAAAGTACATGTGGATCTAATGTGAGGGTGGAGGGGACTAGCTGGAGGGAGTAGGTGATGAAAAAGAGGGGAAGGGGAGGAAGAATGATGTAGAAGGGAAAAGAAGGAGAGAAAGAAATGCAAAATACAGGTTGCAACTCTATGAATATATGAGAAAAGAAGAAAAAGGAAAAAGAAAAACTCAATCAGGGTATAACCCACTTTTGCATACAACTGTAATTACATGTTAATTAAAATTCCTATTTTTGCTGTTTTTTCATTTATTTTGTTTTATAAAATGTTAAGGAGATGGAAGTGTAAGCAAAACTGATTTAACAGTTGCATAATGGATATATCAACTGAAGTTATTACTCTGTATCCCAATAACATGTATAAATAATATCCTAATAAAAAACAAAAGAAAAAATAGCATCTTATGCATAGTTTTTAGCCATGCTTTTCCTAATTTATCAAACAAAGACAATTCATCTCAGATTAAATAGCTACAAATTATATCTTAGAGAATAGTTAGGTTGATCTCCTGGGTTTAGCATTTATTTATGAATCCTTTGCACCTCCTTGTATGTCATAGGGAGGTTTGAGAAAAACAAACACAAATAATAATATGTCTTTTTGACATGATGGAGTATATAAAATATACTGAAGTGAGAAAATATAGGAAGAAGACACAATGAGTTGAAATCAGGTGACATATCTCCTTTGCCTTCTTATAAGTGTAAACTATTAATTGGTACACATAGAAATGTGTATTAGTGAGATTTTCTGTGATAGGTTTAAATAACAAACCACCCCAACAGTTCAGTGACTTATATCAAAAAGTATTTCTTCCTTACTCACAGGTCTGCAGCTGGGCTCTGGTTGTATTAGGTATGTTCAATATATGACATTCTGAGGTCCAGACTCAGACAACACTCACTAACAAACACTTTTTTTTTTCATGGTAGAAATGATACCCAAAAGTCGAACCAAAATACAGAAGCACGTTTAAAGCTTCTATCTGAATAGAATGTATGTTGTGTCCTACCTCCTTCCCTGGGCCAAAGCGAATCACATAATGAAGACTTACCTTAGTGGGATGGAAACTCATCCCTCTCCAATGCCACTGTGGGGAGAATGAATATTTACCTGTGGAAAGCTGGGTTTTTTTTTTTTTTTTTTTTTGGATAACAAATATTAACTTTTCTTTCTTGGTTCCACAAAATGTATTTTTTCACCCCTATTCAAATGAAGGCATTTTTTCCCTCAAAGTTTTTTTGCTTTTTACATTAGAATTGAAGTTGAAAATCTTACGAAAATCTCTGTGAGCTGGGTATAGTGGCACATGGCTATAATCCCGGCAACTCTGAAGGCAGAGACAGAGGGATCGCAGGTTCAAAGCTAGAGGCAGCCTGTGTAATTTAGCAATACCCTGTCTCAAGATAGAAAGGTTAAAAAGGGACCGTAGGTGCAGCTCAGTGGTAGTACTTGCAAAGCGTGTGAGATCGTGAGTTCAGCATCCCAGTACCACAAAAGAAAAAAAAGTAGAAACATGAAAAACTTCACATCATATCTTCCCTTCCCCCACCACTCTATATAAGAATGAGGTGGGATATTCTTTATTGAGGTGCAGTTTCTTGGCCACCTGCAACTGGCATGAAAGCCAAAACCATAAATTTTAAACTTTCCTTTAGGCAGCTATCTACCCATGGAATCAATCAAGTGGGGAATTATACTCATTCCAAAGAGGGTGGGAAGAGAATGTAAATTTTTCTTAGCAGTAATATGATGCACTTCAAATGACTAAGTGGGATGTAATTGTAGAACCCAGGGGGTGAAAGTTTCTAAATGTGCCCTAAGAGAAAACTTTAATATACCCTTCAATTTCTCAATCAGAGATTTCTCATTTCTTGTTCCACACAATTGCTTTACTAGAAGATTTGTTAAAAAAAAAAAAAAGCTGTGAAGATATGGAACCACTCAATATGAATCACCCAAATTGGAGGCCACAGATAGTTATTCTTTTATCCCACTGAAGGCATAGGAAAGATTATGTTCAATGAAGTAATCGGGCAGGATTCAGGATTATATGTAGGATTACAAAGGCAGTATTATTAGTTCCCTGTGAAATTTTAATTTTTAATTTAGTAACTTCACACTTATGAAGTGGTAAGGGGAATCAAAACCATGTAGAATTTTAAGTATTGAGATTTATTACTTGGATTTTATTATTTATAATGATGCTGATTCTATACAAAATAGCCTCAATATTTTTAAAAATAAAAAAGAATAAAGTGGGGAAGATATAAATGCGAAGACTATAACATAACAGGAAATTCATTAGGAGTAGCATCTTATGAATAAAAACCTTATTTAATGAAGATTGTCTGCAGTTAAAAAGTCAGATTAATCTGCCCCTTCACAGCAACAGTATACCTTAAACTACCAATCAAGAAGGTAAAAATATGACTATGAGTTACTATTGTTGTTGTTGTTGTTGTTAGGTGCCGTCGAGTAGGTATCCTACTCACAGCACCCCTTATAGGGTTTTCAATGGCAAATTGTTTCGGGATTGCCTTGGGAGTGGATTGCCAGGCCCTTCTCCCATTTTTGCGGTGCTGGGAATTGAACTTGGGACCTCAGAGACTGCAGCGCAGTGCCCTACCAACTGAGCTAAATCCCAGCCTCATGAGTTACTAAGCAGAACTGTAATAATTATTTTTGGCATAGTTTTTGTTGTTATTGGTCAAAATTATTTTTATGCTAATGACTTTCTCAAAAGATGGTAATCAAAGAAGAGCAAAACAAATAGCTGGAAATAGAAATTTCTTTTTATTTTATAATTTTTCTTTCACTCATATTTAAATGATCTTCATTTGTTGCTATGCAGGTGTTTGATCATTATAATGAGTTTGGTTCAAATAAACATTTATGTAGCCCCAACCATGGGAAAGACACAATGAAGACAAAGGAGGCCCTTTAATTTGATCATATTAGTCCATTAAGGACCATATGTGTGTTGCATCTTGCCTTTAAAGAAACAATCTTACCCAGCTTTTAAGTTTAAAAAGGTGATAATCAGGGTTATAATAAAGTAGCCATACTTCTAATAAAGATTTTGACAAGGTAAATGACTATTCCTTTCCCTGCCAATTCACTAAAGTTCTCAGTACTTTGTATCCAACATCATGAAGTGACACTGCTTGGAGAGTGCCCTGCAGTAGCCTATTTTATAACCTACTCAGCAGAAATTGTTTCCATGGCTGCCGGCCATTGTGCGTATACTAACTCCATGACTTGGCACAGCAGTGCTTGCATTTGACTTAATTTAAACATGCCTCTTCTCCAGCTAGACCTTCCAGTGAATGCCCAAGCTTTTCCAAAACTGGGGCTAGAAATAGCCTTGCGCTGGCCCATCAGATATCCAAGTGGTAGTTCTGGGTTCATGACTGTGTAGCTTAATTTATGTTATCTTTTAATCTATTAGAGAATATTTGAAATATGTCTTTACAAGGTCTCTTTTACCTTTATTTCAACATTTCTGAATTAGTCTCCTTCTTTAGCCTGTACTGCAATGTACAGAATTCCTTCTGAATCACAGAGGTCTGGCTTTCCCCACTGCTTGCTTGGTGGGCTCAGGTTTCCTTGTTTGTAAAAGAGGGATAATCATGCCTTTGTCACGGCATTATTTGGAAAAGTAATATAGCAAAAGCCTGTGGAGTATGATATTTTAGACAGTGCTTAGGATGGAGCAAGTGTTTTCTCTTTTGGTCTCCCAAGGATCACAATTCTGTTTCCATGTCTCCTCAGCTTTCCTTCTCTTCCCACTTCAGGACTTTACAAAAGGGCCAAGGTTGGTGTTCTGAGGATAGTAGAGACTTAGCCCACCTTGCTCTGAGGTGAGTGCAAAGGCCACAGCTGAATAATGGGTACAACTGCCCTGATGGTCCTGGGTTGTTGGGACAGAATAAATCTTGTATATTTATGCAATGAAATGATGGGAAGGATTATCTACACTGTGACACATTCCAGCACTAGTCCATGGGGATATTTCATTCAGAAAGGACAACACAATTGTGGCCAATGTTTGGCAAATTTCCATCAGTCACATGCAATGTGAAAAATTTCTAAGCCATTTGTCTGCTACTAGTCCTGTTATGTACCTAATGTTTTCTCTGAAAAAATCACCCACATTACTATTTTATTATCTTTTCAAGCATTGATATCTGTAAAATCATATATTTGATGTGCTAATTATTGATTTCTTCTTTCTCTCTTTCTTCTTTCTTTCTCCTTCCTTCCTTTCCTTCCTTCCTTCTTTCCTTCTTCCCTTCCTTCCTTTCTTTCTTTCTTTCTTTCTTTCTTTCTTTCTTTCTTTCTTTCTTTCTTTCTCTCTTTCTTTCTTTCTTTCTTTCTTTCTTTCTGCTATACTGGGGGTTGATCCCAGGGCCTCGTGCTTGCATGCTTTGCAAGTGCTGCACCACTGAGCTGCACCCCAGCCCCCCCCCCTTTTTTTTTTTTTTTTTACTTTTTGAGACAGGGTCTTTCTAAGTTACAAAGACTGCCTCTGGTCTCTAACTTGTGATCCTCCTGCCTCTGCCTGCTGAGCTGCTGGGATTACCGTGTGTGCTACTGCACCCAGCTTCTAATTATTGATTTCTTAATGCACATAAACTTCCATGTGTCTGTCAGCTTGTTGTGCTGTGGGGGTTTTCATGTTGATGTGATGATGAAAGCTATGCCACCAGCAATTCAGATATCAGCAAGGTCACCCAGGGTGGACAGGTTTCATCTGAACTTTCAGACTAAGATAGACTAGGGAGAGGGACCTGGCAGCCCAGTCCCAAAACAAGTAGCCATTATAAACCCTGTGAGTAGCAGATAAGCACAGTTAAATATAGTGTCAGAAAATGAGTTTCTAAGGCTAGAAGGCATTCAAGAAACAACTGAGAAAGAGTTGCCTTCTCAAAGTAGAGTTGATCTTAATGACAGGAATAGAGTAAAGCCCCTGAGACCTCCTTTGGCTGATGTGGCCCTACTCAAAACAAGCAGAAATATAGTGGCTGCAACAGTGGGCACAAACATAAAAAGACTGTCCATGACAAACTGTTGGGTAGCGTTTCACTCTGTTGTACATAGGGTCTCTATGAGTCAGAGCCTACTTGAAGGCACCTAACAACAGAAACAGCAATGTAGATAAAATAAATATGGCTTTTTGTCTCGGTCTGTTGAGGTTGCTATAACAAAGATTACCATAAACTGAGAAAATATTAAACAACAGAAATTCTTTTCTCACGGGTTCTATAGGCTGGAAAATCTAAGATCAAGGTGTTGAAAGATGTGGTGTGTAATGAGGGCCTCTGCCTTGCAAATGGGACCTTCTCACTGTGTCTTCCCATGACAGAAGGGGCTAACACATGCTTCTTTTTATAAGGGCACTAGTCTTTTTCATGAGATGGAAGCCCTCCTGTCTCATTTCCCAAAGGTCCCACTTCTTAATGCCACCACATGAGGGATTAAGTTTCAGCATATAAATGTTCGGGGTTCATAAACATTCAGAATATAGTACTGTTATTTAAAACATCTGTATTTAGCCTCTGAAAATAATTTGAATCATATTTGGAGCACATTGCTTAGTTCTGTTGAGAACTGGAAAATAGCTGTGTGATTGGCTAAACAATGAAGTTTCTAAAGTGGAAAAAATATCTACTCTTTTGGGAAATAGTGGCTAGTGGAGGCTCCAGTATTAGCCCTTCTGTAGCACAGGAGGGCATATTCCTTAGTTTTTTAACTTTACATTCTTTAAAATTTTTTGACAAATCATAATCCTACATATTTATAGAGTGCATCATGATATATATATATATATATATATATATATATATATATATATATATATATATAATATTGTTGTTGTTAGGTGCCGTTGAGTGGGTATCCGATTCATAGCGAGCCTCTGTACAACAGGGGAAACACTATTGTCAGTGCTTCTCTGCTGTTCGTAGGGTTTTCAATGGCAAACTGATTTTTGGGAAGGGGTTGCCAGGTCCTTCTCCCAAGCCTACAGCTTCTGGTGTTCCCAGGCAGTCTCCCATCCAGGTACTAACCAGGCCCGACCCTGCTTAGCTTCCGAGATCTGACAGGATCGGATGCCACAGGGCTACCGCTGCATATATATATATATATATATATATATATATATATATATATATATATGGTGTGGAATGACTAATCAGTCTAATTAACATCTATCACCTTAAATGCTTGTCATTTATTTTTCCTATCTAAACATAAGTTTATACCTTTAGAACATCTCCTCATTCTTCTCTGTTCCAGCCTCTCCAACATCCTACTCTCTGCCTCTATGGATAGTTTTAGATTCTACATTTAAGTGATGGGTGTTTTGTCTTACTGTGCTTGGATTATTTCACTTACCATGGAAGAAGGCGATTCTTGGGAGGTGGTTTGACATTATGTTTACAAGCAGGCTCTAGAGATTGACTTTCTGGGTTCCTATCCCAGCTGACAACCTTGACTTTGGGCAAGTTGCTCAATATTTTTGTGCCTCAGATTTCCTTATCCTTAAAAAGGAGGAAAACAGTACTATCATAAGACATTTGTGTGAATGAAATGAATTAATACATTTAAGCCTTTTACAACAACTCCTAGCATATAATAACCATGAATTCTAATTGTTGATATAATTGTTCTAAGAGACAGAGGATCTGATCAAGCTTAGAGTCAACAAATAACATGATCCAGTATGATGACCTGTTCTTAGCTTCAACAGTTCATCCACTATTTTACTAAAACACCAGAAGGCATACTTAAGACATTCAAAAAATTTTAATAATATAATTTAGCTTTATTTCATAATGGCTAAGTTGCTTCTACTAACACTTTATGCATTCTCTTTTCTTCTATAAAGTGCCAATGAAAAGATTTGATGTTAAAGATTCTATTATTTATTGCTTTATACTGTGACTTGAAACAATAAATCTATCAATACTTAAAAATTTAACTCAATAAATTTTTGTCTATTTCCATCACAAGTTTTCAAAACATATAATGTAGAATGTGTGATAGCTTAACTCTTTGGTTATACTTTACATAATGATGTTCCAAGTTGTATTGTTTACACAATAAATCAATAGAGCATTAACTTGTAAAGACACTGGTATAGAGAAAGAAATTTACCACTCCCAAGGCTTTTAGTTAATTGCACATACCAATATAAGGACAAGAAAGCAAATCATACCTTATTTTTTAACTTGAAAGAGATAAACTACTCAGTGTGAAAATAAATATGTTCCTTTATTTAAATTCTCTACTTTTACTCTGTGACTGCTGTCAGACTTCCCTCTGTGAGTGGAAAGTGTTTGTCAGATAAACGTAAACTGTTCTCCATCACTGTTAAGTACATTCCTGGAAGGGTATTAGGTGACTTCCTGAGGTGTTCAGGAAAAAGAAGCCAAGTGTAGATTATTTTCTTGTCCTTACTTGGTCACGAAGCCTCAGATGGCATGGCTGGTCGTTAAGCAGCAAAGAAACACCTGTTTCTCTGTGATACGATTTTCTTGTCTTTTCTGTCTTCTTCAAAGCATATTTTGAATGTATACTAAGGTCTCTCATGGGGGAATTGATGAAGTTAGTGGTTGTCTGCGACATTTATGCAGTATCTGGATAAGAGAAGGTAATATAGTTGAAAGGACAGGTTGGAAACAATACTGTGTATATCTTTCCCTTTAAAGCTCTGAAGTGGTGCCATATGTCTGATGATGTCCAGGTGTAGACTGAGTTACCAAGGTGTCACTAGGAGACAGGAAGGGACAGGAATAAGACTTCCTTTCTGGAGTCTCTGAGAAGCTTTATTACATACAGTAACACTGGGGCTGAGCTGGAAAAAGATATAGCACACATGGTTCTGGTTCTCAATGGCCTTTTATTCCAATTAAGAAGGTAAAATGTATACCTGTAAGAAGCCAAGTAATTTGAAAAATAAATGGTAGTAGGAAAAATTCCACAACTGAATAAAATCTATTCAAGGACTAGTTGAATAAGTATTTTTTATTTTTATTTTTTGAGTACTAGTGTGTTGAATCCAGGGCCTCTCACATGCTAGGTAAGGATTCTACCTCTGAGCTATGTCCCCAACCCATTTTTCATACTGTCATTTTGAGATAGGCTCTGGATAAGTTGCACAGGCTGCCTCTGGCATCAAAGTTGTGGTCTTCTTGCCTCAGGCTCCCAGGTTGCTGGGATTATAGGTGTGCGCCATGTTAGCCTCCCTATAAGTTTTATTTATTTAAGAAATGAAAGACAGTGATATGGGATGGCTTTTTTTTGTGCGTGTGTATGTGTGTGTGAAAAGTAGAGTTGATATTTTGGATAGGTACAACAAAAGAGGTAGGCATTGTAAAAGTGGAGAAATTATACACAGGCACAGAGAGGTAAGAAAATGCAAAGAAAATGGTCAATCACTCAGCTGATTGTGCTGGCTGATTTATGAATGTATGAAATGGAAAGGAAGGTAGAAAGATAAAGAGAGTCAGAAATTAGAGGGTCTTGAATGAAGGGCAAAGAAATTCAAGGGCAAAGACATTCAACCTTTATTCTATGGGCTACAGTGTTAATTGAAGCTTTTCAGCATAAGAATATGTAAAAGCTCATGCATTTTTTAAAAATAGGAACTTTACATAATGGCCTTGTTCATAAATTTTTCTAATTTTGTACTATATTGTTCACAAATACATTCATCTTAACATTGGAAGAAAATTGTGAAACTAAAATACTAAATGTATGAGAAATTTACATTTTGAATATGTGTCAATGGTGTATAGGACAACAGTTGGCTGTCCTGAGGCTGGAAAAGGCTAAAGAGTAAATCCTAGTTAACCCTTTGGGTTGACTACAGACATGAAGTTATTATGTATGTTAAGAGCCATTGATAAAAGGGTTAACAAGTACCAGTCATCAAGAATCATATGATAAAATATATGTTTTGAAAATAGCAGACTCTGTCATGCATGCATGCAACTGAATATATTTCACTTATAATAAACTAGGTGCCTCCAGTTTTTCTAACAAAACTTATTGAGAATAGTATTTTATTGCTATGACAACGTAGAACAGAAATCAGAAATTCGATTACAAGTGAGACAAGAAAGACAAATAGTTTCTATGTACCTAAATGCTGTTCCCTATTAATCTTTATAAATCCATGGAGGAATTAGAGATTCTCATTAAGTGCTCAAAAATGTACAGTTCTCCCCTTAAAACTGCTTATATTTAGAATGTCCAGTTACATTTGCACCATCTGTTTGTTATTAAATAGATGAATCAACTTTTCTTCATTTTCTTGAACCTCAAAAGTGTTCTTTATCTACTTCAGATTTACTTACTTTTGGTAGATTCTGAGCATTTACACCCATAATTCAGGATGTTATAGTTATTTATTGATTAAAATTCTTATTTTCAAAATGTATTTCACAAAGCCTAAGGGTTCCAGTAAATAATTCTAAAGTTTCTTTAGAAGAAAATTTGGTTATATGGCCACTTGATTAAGGTATTTTCTATTTCTCTTGGATTTTGCCTCAGTACTACATTAGAAATTATAATTGTGGAGCTCACCAAATGAGCAGTTTCATAGTTCAAGAGATTTGGAACAATTTGATAAAAAAGATGTTGTTGTTAGGTACAGTTGAGTCAGGTCCAACTAATAGCGACCCTAAATACAACAGAACAAAACACTCCCTGATTCTGTGTCAGGCACACGGCCTTATTTATGTTTAAGCCCATTGTTGCAGACACTGTGGCAATCCATCTGGTGGAGTGTTTTCCATTTTTTTGCTGACCTGCCACTCTCACAAACATGATGTCCTTCTCCACGGATTGCTCCCTCTTGACTACATGTCCAAAATACATAAGACACAGTCTAGCCATCCTTGCTTCCAAGGAGCACTCTGGTTGTACTTCTTCTAGTACAGATCTGTTGGTTCTTTTGGCACCCCGTGGTATATTCAATAATCGTCTCCAGCCCCATAATTCAAAAGTATCAATTCTTCTCCTGTCAACCTTGTTCAATCTCCAGCTTTCACAATCATATAAAGTGACTTAAAGTACCGTGGCACGAGTCAGGCATTCCTTTGTCTTCAATGTAACAGCTTTACTTTTTAATATTTTAAAGAGATCTTTTGCCATAGCTTTTCCCAAAGCAATGTGTCTTTTGATTTCTTGACTGCTGCTTCCATGGGTGTTGATTGTAGAACCATTAAAGCAAGGTCTTGGACAACCTCAAACTTTTCCTCATTTATTGTGAAGTTTCATACTGACCCAGTTGTAAGGATTTTTGTTTTGTGGATATTGAGTTGCAATCCATACTGGAGGCTATGTTCATTGAACTTCATAAGTAATTGTTTAAAATCTTCACTTTCAGCAAGCAGAGTTGTGTCATCTCCACAATGCAGATTATTAACAATCTTCCTCCAATCCTGATGTGACATTCTTCTTCATAAAGTTCAGCTTCTCAGATAATTTACTCACCATAGAAATCGAAGAGATATAGTGAAAGGATACATCTCTGACTCACACATTTATTGACTTTAAACCAGGCAGGGTTTCTTTCCTCTGTTTGGAAGACTGCCTCCTCCTCTCTGTGCAGATTCCTCATGAGTATAACTGGGTGCTCTGGTATTCCCATTCTTCACAGTGTTATCCATAATTTGGTATGTTCCACACAGTCAAATACCTTTGCATACTCAATAAAACATAGACATCTTTCTGATATTCTCTGCATTTTGCTAATATCCATCTGACCTCAGCAAAGATGCCCCTGGTTCCCCACCCTATTCTGAATCTAGCTTGATTTTCTGACAGTTCTCTTGTCTATATACTGCTGCAGCCATTTTTGAATGATTTTAAGGTAAAATTTTGCTTGTGTGTGATATTAATGATATTGTTCAATAGTTTCCACATTCAGGTGAATCCCCTTTCTTGGGAATAGGCACAAATATGGACTTCTTCCAGTCAGTTGTTCAGGTAGCTGTTTTCCAAATCTTTTGGCATAAACATGTTAGAACCTCCAGTGCTGCATTTGTTTGGTGAAACATCTCTATTCATAAGCCAACAATTCCTAGAGCTGTGTGTTTCACCAATTCCTTCTAGACAGCTTATACTTCATCCTTCAATACCATTGGTTCCTCATCATATGCAACCTCTTGAAATGATTGGTCATCCACCAATTTCTTTTGTATAGTGACTCTGTATTCCTTTCATCTTCTTTTGACACTTTTTGCATCATTTAATATTTTCCCTATACCATCTTCAGTACTGCCACTTGAGGCTTGAATATTTTCTTCAGTTCCTTAGGCTTGAGAAAAACAGCATGTTCTTCTCTTTTGGTTTTCTGTCTCCATATCTTTGCATGGCATTATAATATTTGATTTTGTCTTCTCAAGCTGCCTTTTGAAATCTTCTGCTTAGTTCCTTAATTTCATCATATTTTCATTTTACTTTAGCTGTTCAACTTTCAAGGGCAAGTTCCAAAGTCTCTTTTGACATATAATGTGGTATTTTCCTTTCTTTCCTGTCTTTTTAATAACCCTTTGCTTTCTTCCTGAATGATATTCCTGATGCATGCCACAACTCGTCTGGTCTTCTATCATTTGTATCTAATGCATTAAACCTGTTCTTGAGGTGGTCTCTGAACTTAGGTGGGATATACTCAAGGTTATACTTTGGGTGTCATATACTTGTTCTAATTTTCTTCAGTTTTAGTTTGACCTTTCCCATGAGCAGTTGATGGTCTGATCCATGATCAGTACCTGGTCTTGTTCTGACATTTGATATGGAGCTTTTCCATAGTTTCTTTCCACAAGTGTAGTCAATTTGGGTCCTGTATGTTCCATCTGGTAAAGTTCATGTGTATAGTCACTGTTTATATTGGTGAAAAAATGTATTTGCTATGAAAAGGTCACTGGTCTGACAAAAATCTATCATGTGATCTCTGCCATCATTTCTGTCACCAAGGCCATATTTTCCAACTACTAAGCCTTCTTTGTTTACAACTCTTGCATTTCAGTCACCAGTAATTATCAGTACATCCTGATTGCATGTTTGATCTATTTCAGATTGCAGAATCTGGTAGAAATCTTCCCTTTCTTCATTTGTGTCCTTAGTAGAAGGTGCATATATTTGAATAATAGTCATATTAACTGGCCTTCTTTGTAGACATATGGATATTATTCTACCACTGACACCATTGTATTTCAGGACAGATCTTGAGATGTTGTTTTTTGATGGTGAATGCAGCCCCATTTTTCATTAGTTTGTCATTCCCAGCATTGTAGACCATATGATTATCTGACTCAGAATGGCCCATGCCAGTCCATTTTAGCTCACTGATCCCTAGAATGTGAATGTTTATGTGCTTCATTTCTCTTTTAACAATTTCTAATTTTCCTGGATTCATACTATGTACATACCATGTGCCAGTTATTAATGGATATTTACAGTTGTTTCTCCTCATTTTGAATCATGCCACATTAACAAATGGGGATTTATTCCATTTCTGTCAACAAAGTAGGCTCTACTTTGAGGAGGCAACTCTTCCCCAGTAGTCTTTGAGTGCCTTCCAACCTGGAGGGCTCATTTTCCAGCTGTATATCTAACAGTGCTTGTCTATTATTCATACGTTTTCAATGCCTAGTTGTTCCAGGGTTGGGTTGCTAGTCTGTCTTAGTCTGGAAGTTCAGCTGAAACCTGTCCATCATGGGTGACCCTGCTGGTATCTGAGATACTTGTGGCATAGTTTTCAGCCTCATAGCAACACACAAGCCTCCATAGATCAGCAAACTGACAGATGTGTGGGTGTAAAAAACATTGTAAGATATCTTAAGTCTTAATTTCTGACTTGTCTTTTTGATAAACATTTGGACGATAAATGGTACATTTTCTTTCTTTCTTTCTTTCTTTCTTTCTTTCCTTCTTTATTTCTTTCTTTCTTTTTCTTTTTCTTTTTTTTTTTGTGGTACTGGTGCTTGAACCCAGGACCGCATGCTTGCATACTTTGCAAGTGCATGGCACATTTTCTACCTTATTTATAAGATATCCTCATTGTAAATGTGGTTATTTTAACATTTAGATAAATAAAATAATTATGTGCTGCTGATTGTAGGCTTTAAAAAAATCTTAGTTTTTCAGCTGCTGTGACACACACAATCCCAGCAAATCTGGAAGCTAAAGTAGGAAGATCAGAAATTCAAGGCCAGAGGCAACCTGTACAATTTAGCCATACTCCCTTCTCAAAATAAAAAGTAAAAAAGGGGCTAGAGGTAAAGCTCTGTGGTAAAGCACTTGCCTAGCATGTGTAAGGCTGCATTCAACCCCCTACTATTACAAAAAAGAAAAGAAAAACCTAATTGAAGTCATTTTTATTGAATTCTTACTGTATAAGACAGTGTTGGATATCAGAGACATAGGATATTGTATAACATGGTATCTACCCTAAGGGAGATTGATGTGTCCACATAAAAAGAATAATATATTCAGCTAACTACTAAAGAAGAAATACAGTATAATGCTAGCAAAGAAGAGCAAGAAAATACTTCTTTATATTGAAATTTTTAAAAATTATCTTTGTATAGGAGGTGCTAATGAATCACCTGGTGAATATCAAGACATGAGCCCATATTGTTTTGGGGTGAAATAGAACTTTTCCAGGCAAGGCACCATATGGAGTCACCATATTCTTAGAAGACATAACTGGTAGAAGCATTTAGCAGTGTGGAGGTAGAAAAATAAAATTTAGAATTTGCAACATTGTCATCTTGGAACATCCTGTCTTCCTGGGTATCTGTAAGGTATTGGTTCTAGGAATGCCACAGATATCAAATCCCTTGGATTTTCACCTGTATGAAATGATGTAGTATTTGCAAATAACCTACACATGCTTTCTTTCATACATTAAATCATCTCTGGATTACTTACAATACCAAATACAATGTAAATGCTATGTAAATTGTTATATTGCATTGTTTAAGGAATAATGACAAGACAAAAGTGTGTGTATTTTATACAGATCCAATGCTTTTACAAATGCTTTTGATCTATGTTTGATTAAATCTATGGATATAGAACCCAGGAAGGTATATTTGAATTCTGAATTAATGTACATTCTCTCACAGAAAAAGACACCTCTTGCTAAAGTGAGTGTCACAGTGATTTCTGCAGAATAGGAAGAAGATGTAAAGCTAAGATTCTGGAATTTAAGTGACATGGATTTTACTTGAAAACTTCTTCCTTTGTAAGCTTGCCATTCTTTGGTGTCAGGAAGGTGAGTAAGGTTTTGAAGGCATCAGTACCTTCCTCCTCCTCCTCCTCCTCCTCCTTCTTCTCCTCCTTTCTCTCCATCTACGTCTCCTTCTCCTTCTCCTCCTTCTCTTTTGCCTTCTCCTTCTCCTTCTCCTGTACTGGGGTTTGAACCAATGGCCTTGCACATACTTTGCAAGTGCTCTACCACACAGTGTTCTCCCAGCACTTTTTATTTTTTATTTCACTTTTTAAAAAATTTGTATCAGTTTTTCACTAAATTAAGCAAGCATCCTCTAGCCTTAAACTCGGGATCCTCCAGCTTTCAGCTTCCCTAGTCATCAAGATTATAGGCCTGAGCCACTGCACCTGATTTTCTTTTTTTTTCTTTTATTTTCTTTTCTTTTTTTTATGGATACAGGGTCTCCCACAGTTGCATGGGATGCTTCTTGTTGAGTCACTGAAATGTGTCACTGGCCTCTGCCAAAGGATTCTTCTGAACTGCTGAAGTCATGTTCAGTCTTGGCTCTGGGAGTAAGGATGGATAAAAGAGAGGAGAATATCCTTCTTGCACTAGTTGCAGTTACTAGAGGCCCTTCTCACTCTTGAGAACAAAAAGAAGAATAATTCCCAATACTCAGATGCAGGGAGGGTACAAAACTTCATTTAGAGATTAATGCACTTATTTATTGAATATGTAATTAATAGTTATTACTAACTATTGTTAGGTGTCATCAAGTCAGGTCCAACTCATAGTGACCCTATGTGCAACAGATAAAACACTCCCCAACACTGTGTCATGCCCAGCATTGTATCAGTGCTTCTCTGCTACTCATAGAATTTTCAATGGCTGATATTTTGAGGGGAGGAGAGTGGAGTGTGCTGTCAGGTCCTTCTCCAAAGCCTACAGTAGCTGGTGTTCTCAGGTAGTCTACCATCCAAGTACTAACCAGGCCCAACCCTGCTTAGCTTCTGAGACCTGACAGGATTGGATGCCAGGGTGGTATAGCTGCAGGCAATCAGGACATACTGATAATTAGTGGTGACTGGGACGCAAAAGATGGAAATAAAGAAGGCTCAATAGTTGGAAAATATGGCCTTAGAGACAGAAATAATGCAGGAGATCACATGATAGAATTTTGTCAGACCAATGACTTTTTCATAGCAAATACATTTTTTTCACCAACATAAATGGCAACTATACAATGGACTTCACCAGATCGAACATACAGGAATCAAACTGATTACATCTGTGGAAAGAAATGATGGGAAAGCTCCATATCCAATATCAGAAAAAGACCAGGTGCTGATTGTGGATCAGACCATCAACTGCTCATATGCAAGGTCAAGATGAAACTGAAGAAAATTAGAACAAGTGTAGGAGAACCAAGGTATTACCTTGACTATGTCCCACCTGAGTCCAGAGATCACCTCAAGAACAAGTTTAATGCACTAGACACAGATGATAGAAGACCAGATGAGTTGTGGTATGACATCAAAGATATTGTTCAGGAAGAAAGCAGAGGTTATTAAAAAGACAGGAAAAAAGGAAAAGACCAAATTACATGTCAAAAGAGACTGAAACTTGCCTTTGAATCTTGAGCAGCTAAAGTAAAAGGAAGATATGACCAAGATAAAGAATGAAACAGAGGATTTCAGAGGGCTACTCAAGAGGATAAAATCAAATACTATAATGACATGTGCAAAGGGCTGGAGATAGAAAATAAAAAAGGAGGGAATGCTCTATTTATCTCAGGCTTAAGGAATCAATTTAAAACTTCAAGCCATGATTAGCAATAGAGAAGATTTCTATAGGTGAAAGATTAAATGATGCAGGAAACATCAAAAGAAGATGGAAGGAATACACAGAGTCAATATACAAAAAATAATTGGTAGTTGATCAACCATTTGATGAGGTTGCATATGATCAGGAACCAATGGTACTGAAGGATGAAGTGGAAGCTGCCTTGAAGAAATTGGTGAAATAAAAGGCTCTTGAATTGATGGAATACCTATAGAGATGTTTCAACAAACAGATGCAGCATTGGAGGTGCTAACTTCTTTATGTTAAGAGATTTAGAAAAGAGCTACCTGGTCAATGGACTGGAAGAGTTCCATATTTGTGCTTGTTTCTATGAAAGGAGATTCAACTTAATGTTGAATTTATTGAAGGGTATAAATACTCTGACATACAAGCAATATTTGTTAAAAATCATTCAAAAGTCACCACAGCAATATATAGACAATGAACTGCCAGAAAATTAAGCCAGATTCAGAACAGGATGTGGGACCAGGGACACCATTTCTGATGTCAGATGGACATTATCCAAAAGCAGAGAAATCAGAAAGATGTCTACCTGTGTTTTCTTGATTATGCAAAGGCATTTGACTGTGTGGCTCATAAAAAATTATGGATGACACTGCAAAGAATGGGAATACCAGAGCACCTAATTATACTCATGAGGAATCTGTACATAGATCGGGGGCAGTCATTCAAACAGAACAAGGAAACACTGCCTGGTTTAAGTCAGGAAAGGTGTGCATCAGGCCTGTACCTTTTGTTGTACCTCCTCAATCTCTATGCTGAGCAAATCTGAAAGGATGGACTCTTTGAAGAAGAACCTGGCATCTTGATTGGAGGAAGACTGTTTAACAACCTACATTACACAGATGACAAAACTCTGATTGCTGAAAGTGAAGAGGATTTGAAACAGTAATGAACATCAAAGAACATAGCCTTCAGTATGGATTGTGCCTCAACATCAACAAAACAAAATCATTATACTGGATTAATATGCAACTTCATGATATGTGGAGAAAAGATTGAGGCTGTCCATGATTTTGCTTTACTTGATTCTACAATCAACACCCATGGAAGCAGCAGTCAAGAAATCAAACGACACATTGCATTGGGAAAAGCTGCTGCAAACTTTAAAGTGTTGAAAAGATGTCACATTGAAGATGAAGGTGTGCCTGACTGATGACATGGTATTTTCAGTCACATTATATGGTTGCGAAAGCTGGACATTGCATAAGGGTAACAGGAAAAGAAATGATGCTTTTGAATTACAATGCTGGAGATGAATATTAAATATACCATGGACTGCCAAGAGAACCAACAGACCTGTCCTAGAAGGAGTGCAACCAGAGTGCTCCTTGGGACCAAAGATATCTACATTGCTTCTTATATATTTTGGACATATAGTCAAGAGGGACCAATCTCTGGGGAAGGACATCATGTTTATGAGAGTTTCAGGTCAATGAAGAGCAGGAAGACCCACAACTAGGTGGACTGATATAGTGTCAATGGGTTTAATGATAAAACATATAGTGTGCCGGCATGGAATTAAGAGTGTTTCATTCTGTTGTACATAGGGTTGCTATGAGTTGGACCCACCTTGATGGCACCTAACAAGAACAACACCAATTAAATAACTATTTAGTTAATATTTATATTATACATGCTTCTGTATCTAGCATCAACAACAACATGCTTTTTTTTTTTTTTTTAATGGTACTTGAGGTTTGAACACAGGGCCTTGCCCATAATTTGCAAGTGCTCTACCACTAAGCTGCACCCCTACCCCCTTTTTAAATTTTTTTTCTCTTGAGATATGATCTTGCTAAATTATACAGGCTGCCTCTGGCCTTGAACTTCTCATTCTCCTGCCTCTACCTCACAAATTGCTGGGGGTATAGTCCTGCCTGGCTTATATACACTTTTTTATTAGTAATTTTTTGTTAAGGTACAACTGAATGGGTTTCACTATGATATTTCTATACCTGCATATGGCCTGCAGCCATAGCCCTGTGACAACCGATCCTGTCAGATCTCGGAAGCTAAGCAGGGTCGGGCCTGGTTAGTACCTGGATGGGAGACCGCCCGGGAACACCAGAAGCTGTAGGCTTGGGAGAAGGACCTGGCAACCCCCTCCCAAAAATAAATCTGCCATTAAAAACCTTATGCACAGCAGAGAAGCACTGACAATAGTGTTTCCCCTGTTGTACAGAGGGCCGCTATGAGTCGGATACCAACTCGACGGCACCTAACAACAACGACATACCTGCATATCATTTTTATTGCTCATGTTCATCTCCCTCATTATTTTCTCATGACACCCTTCCCTCCATATAATCTCCTTCTTCCCCACCAATGGTCCCCCTTCTGCCTGAGTGAAATATTAATATTTTAATATTAAAATATTGAATATCAACTGCTTTAATATTAATATCAACTACACATTTAATAATGTTTATCCAACAAATAGTAAATATTCCCAATAAAATATTTATTTACCAAAAATTCTTTTCCTACTGTTATTTTGACAAAGAAACAGTTTATTTACCAAACAGATAATAGGTGGGAAATAAGAACACCTACTGGTAGGAAATAAAACTAGCTCAGAATTTACAATCTAGTGGAGAGAGACAAACATTAATCAAGCACACCCACAATCTTAACAGAGTTCATTATGTACTCAGCAAATATTTGTTGAATGAGTAAAAAATGTCTTCACAGAAGAACTTAAGGGAGGGATAAGCAGAGGTGGACTTAAATTCTATGGTTGGGGAAGGCTTTTCTGCACATCCAGGTGAAGCAGAAAGATGGCATCTTTACTTCTTTTATGATCATCCTAAAGCTTCTTGACATCTTGCATTTTAACCAGAAACAGGAAAACAATGTACCTTGGAAGACATCAGGGAATAGTGGTCCTTACCTGTTAGAGTAAGCCAGGTGGAGTGGTGGGTGTGTGTGAAAGTTTAGGGATAATTTCCTATGGATAAGTGGTAGAATCAATTATGGTATTAAGATATAGAGATCTAACTCTGTCGTCTATTTTATTTCCAATAAATGTGTTTTTGAAAAGTCTTTTAGTATCACAAGTTAATGGGTCCTCTTGGAAATGGACCTGAGTCTACAATGATTATCCTTGTCTTGTAAGAACGTTATATATATATTTGCTATATCACTTAACTTCATAAATATTTAAAATATAAATCATTATTTCTGTTTTTCTACTATCTGTCTCCTACACATTAGAGAATATAGGAAGTATTTGACTAGAACATTCATGATGACTTCTTAGCTCTCATGCTCTTTAATAGTCTCACAAATGATGGCTGCCTAGTGAAGTTTTGTGTCTGCTCTTTGGAAAAAAAAATATTATAGCATCAATTCTGTATGTAACATGGCCATTTTATTGTTCTCTGGTACAAAGGATTTAGCAATGGAAATGCATTTACTTATAATGTTTTCCTCCTTTCTCTTCAGGGTTTTTTTAAAGGAGTCTCCGTGAAATGAAGAAGATTTATTTCCCAGTTACCTGACAGAATGTTCCTTATTATTTCTAAGATTTCTATTTTGCTATGCCACCACACACTAATGCATTTGGCATGTAAGCTACTTATGCTTAGAAATAGTCTATAAAAAATTAGCAAAGTGACAGATGTACATTCAGAAGAATATTCAAATTGATTTTTTATTCTAATACCCTTGTTTTTTCCCCAAATTTTTTCTACCTTTATATGCCACCCCACATAATCCAGTTTATTGTTATATCTGGCTTGGGAAACATCATTTTCTAGGCACTTGATATGTTTGAAAAAATAATTATCTGTGAATACCATAAAGATTTATTTAATATTTTTAGGGATTTGGTTGTTACTCTGCCTTGCACAATTTTTCTTTTAGTAAAATGGAGCATTCTTATAGAGAAAACTGGTATTCAAATGTTCATTTATGGTCTTTTAGTTAGATTATTTTTCACTCAGTTTGGCACTCAGTTTTATTTTGCTTTGTTTGGATTTTACATTTACATGGCATCTGTGTGATATGATGATTTGTTACTCAAAGCAACTAGAAAAATTTCCAGGACTCTTATTTTCTGAATAATTCAGAAATCAAGAAGGAAGAAAGGAAAGAAGGAAGAAAAGAAGGGATGGAGGCAGGAAGGAACAAAGAAAGGAAGGATATGGAAAGGAAGAGAAGGGAAAAGGAGGGAAAAGAAGGGAGGAATGAAGGAAGATATTGTTGTTCTTGTGTTAGGTGCCATCCAGTTGGTCAGCCTCATGGTGACCCTGTGTACAACAGACGAAACACTATTATCATGCTTCTCTGCTATTCATAGGATTTCCAATGCCTGCTTGTTTTTTGGGAGTGGGCCTCTGGGTTCTTCTCCCAGGCCTACAACATCTGGAGCTCCCAGGCAATATCCCATCCAAGTACTAACTAGGCCAGACCCTGCTTAGCTTCCAAGATCTGACAGGATTGGATGCCACAGTGGTACAGCTGCAGGCAAAGGAAGATATTAGCCTTTACTAATGGGGCTGGGATTTATCTCAGTTGGTAGAGCACCGCTCTGCAGTCTCTGAGGTCCTGGGTTCAATTCCCAGCACCGAAAAAGTGGGAGAAGGACATGGCAATCCACTCCCGAGGCAATCTGGAAAGAATTAGTCATTAAAAACCCTATGAGGGTCGCTATAAGTTGGACATGAATGGACGGCACCTAACAATAACTTTGGAGACATAGAATTATAAAGCTGAAAAGAACTTCAGAAATAAGCCTAGTATTCTCAACTTCTTTGAGTATAGACCCTTATTTTTAACATACTAAGTTGTTTCAGCATTCCATGTAATAGCAATTATTCTTTCAGTAAATACTGGTCAAATATAGCATAAAAGCAGTTTTGTGAGTTTATGTCTGTTAGGTGCCTTCAAGGTAGGTCTAACTCATAGAGATCCTCTTTACAACAGAGCAAACCACTACCAGACACTGTGCCATGCCCACAATCTTTTCTATGTTTGAGCCCATTGTTGCAGACATTGAGTTTCTTCTCATTTTGAGTTGCCCCCACAGCACAAAAAGCTGAGAGACACATGGGGGTTTATGAGTTTAGTGACATTTTAAAGTTAAATTTACAGTTTATTAGGACTATAGGCCATATATACATTTGGAAAATTAGTGAATATATACAGATAATATATGATATTTTGGCTGCGAGCAATAAAGTTTAAGATTATAAAAACTTTTGAAATTCAGTAGCAGAATTCTAGATTGGAATGCTATCCAGTTGGGATGCACAGAATTTCTTCGAATCATTTCTTTTGTTTTGTAAGAGTAAAAACCAAATGGCCAATACCATATTATCTAAAATTTGGATTTATTCTTCTGCTAGCCAAATGATCTTTCCATATCACAATGCTGCTCTCAATAGCATCTATCAATTTGTTATATACCTTGTAAGTGAGGCCAGATACTTGAAACAAGGATAACTTTAGCTTATACCTTTTTTTTGGCTTGTTTGTCTCAATTTGGTTTTATTCATGTATATTAAAGACCAGATCTGGCAATGAAGCTAAGATTAGAACAAAAATATTGACTCATGTTAGATTGATAATAATAGTACTCTATTGCATTGCTTTAAATATTAATTTAAAAGAAGTATTAAAAGAAATTTTTAGTTTCCTGAGTTGCTATTTAAACATTCACAAATATATGCTTCTTCAGACCTCATGTTACATTTCCATTGAGATTCATACAGTTTTTAAATTTATTACCTGAATGATCATAGCTTATAACAGATTTAATGGTTACTAAATTTAAACTTCAAATTACAGGAAACATGCTTTTTCAGTGTGTATAATTCTCTATTACATTTCAAATGTCACTATGAATGATGGTGCTCCCCTAGTTAGCCTGCAAAACCTAGGCTTCTCCTGAATGGTAGGTCATGGATTCTACAGAACAAACATGTTTGAAATGAACAAGTAATTCTCAGGGGAATTTGGCTGACTCTTCATCCTTGTATTTGAGCCAGTTACATGCCTGCACAGATGCCAAGATATCATCTCTAAAAAATTGGGAGGAAAACCTTTGTATCCAATGTCATTTTCCTGGAAGTGGGAACAAACCATTACCTGGGGAGGGGGGAAGACAACGTTTTTGCCTTCTGCTGTAGTGGTTTTATAGTAATGATTTTATTTTAAACTTTTAAATATTTATTTTGTTATGTCCTAGAAATACTATTGATAATGCTCAGGAAAACAATTACATATCATCAAATGCAACTTGATAAAATAAATTAGCTAATACTGGATTCTTGTTGTTGTTCTTAGGCTCCGTTGAGTCAGTATCTGACTCATAGTGACCCTACCTACAACAGGCGAAACACTCTGCTAATCATAGGGTTTTCAATGGCTGATTTTTTGGGGGAATGGGTTGATGGGTCCATCTGGCAAGCCTACAGCTCCTGGTGTTCCCAGGTGGTCTCCATCCAAGTACTAACCAGGCCTGGTCCTGCTTATCTTCGGAGATCTGATGGGATCAGATGCCACAGGGCTATGGCCGCAGGCTCAATACTGGATTCTTATTACATCTAAAATATATTAATATAAAATTGTAATAGTTTTATGTTGTTATTGTTAGGTGCCGTCGAGTCAAGTCCGATTCATAGTGACCCTCATAAGGTTTTTAATGGTTGACTGTTTCGGGATTGCCTTGGGAGTGGGTTGCATTTTGCAGTGCTGAGAATCAAACTCGGGACCTCCCATTTTGCAGTGCTGAGAATCAAACTCGGGACCTCAGAGACTGCAGAGCAGTGCTCTACCAACTGAGCTAAATCCCAGCCCAATAATTTTATACGTTGTAATAAATCTCCTTTGTAGACCCTATTTGTCACCTTTTGATCTAAAGCACATATGACTGAGACTGAAACCACTGTACAGAATTGTCAAGTGGCTTCTCAGCCACTGACCTCAAACACATGCCTGCGATTCAGCCTGTCTTGAGCTGTACTGATGAATATACAAAGCAGATGCTCATGGGAATTGCCCAGATTTGAAAGTGAGTGAGGAGAGTGAAGGATACAAATTTGGGATATATAGATTCCTAATTTGTACTTTTAAGACTCTGATATCACTTTGCAAATCTTGAGATTCCAAATATTATTGCTCTTTTTGATGTTTCAGAGCTTCTGAGAATTCAGTGGTTGACTAATTCCTATGATTATATTGAAGCTATTCTTACTGAGACTATCCTGTTTCGAAACCTGAAGAGAGAGATGCAGTTTAGATGTTACATGAATGTTGGACTCCTTAGCCTAGTCAACATGAAGTTCTCATTTGAAAAGTACTGCTACTTTTATTGGAAAGAGAACCTCAACATTTGAGGGACCTCTCTCCTGATTGTCAGTCATACTTTGCTTTCTGCTGACCTAGGGGCCAGATCCACCCATGTGAAACAATTCCTTACATATTCCAGGGCCTTGGGGTCTCTTGCTTACCCTCAAGGAAAACCTTAATCTCATTATTGATCTACACACAGTACTTCTAATTTTGTTTGGTTAATTTGGAACTTAATTATATTTTCCATAAGAAAGCCACTTATGTCCCTTAATCCCTTATGCATATTCACAGTGGGAAAGAATGTAAATTACTTGTTAATACAATTAATAAATATTTATTGCATTCTACTAACTCCAATAACCACATGGCATTTAAAAAATGCAATTTAACACATACTAGGTATGATATGGGAGAAGGACTTGGCAACCCACTCCCACAAGTCAATACGCCATTGAAAACCCTATGTACAGCAGAGAACCACTGACAATAGTGTTTCACCTGTTGTATGCAGGGTTGCTATGAGTCGGATACCCACTCAATAGCACCTAACAACAACAAGGTGTGATATAAAAATACCGTCAATGTTTATACCAGGCACCGTGCCAGAGATTTGGGAGGCAGAGGCAGGAGTATCACAAGTGTGAGACCAGAGGCAGCCTGCACAACTTAGTGAGACCTTGTATCAAGATGAAAAATAATTTAAAAAGGGGCTGGAGTGCAGCTCAGTGGTAAAGAGCTGGCAAAGTATGCATGAGGCCCTGGGTTCATCCCCCTAGTCCTACAGAATGAATGAATGAATGAATGAATGAACAAACAATGAATGTTTAAATGAAAAAAATCATTATTCATCAAAGAGGACTTTCGGAACTGCTTCACAAAGTGGTAAAAAGGATGGGACAAGTGTATTTGAAGCCATGGGGAGTATTTTGAAGAGGATTAATGTTAATGCGTCTTTTATTGTAATAATTTTTTCTTTAAACATTCACCATATTTTTGTTCATACCTTGCATAAAATATATGAAACATTTTCTCATACATACAAAATACATGCGAGAGATACTTTGCCCAGGTTTCTCAAACAAACAAACAAACCGAAAAACAAAACAAATTAAAAAAATCCCTAATACTTTTCCCTCTCTTTTTTTCTTGTTTTGTGTATATTTCTTGTTTTTATTTGGGGTGGGAGGGTGGAGGAAGGGGGAATTATAGGGTGTGAGAAAGAGCTGAGAACAGGGGACTTGTTTTATTTTTTTCTTAAACAGGAGGTACTGTTATTCTGATGGCAGATTCACCCAAAGGGCACATCTTGTATTTGTAACAGCATCTGGGACTGTTCTGTGGAATTTCAAAATAAGGAAAGAGAAGATAAAAAACAAAAACAAAAACAAGCTAGTAAGAAGCCTTGAACTAGTGTGTCAGCAAGCGGGCAAGTAGGGGAGGTGCGGAGTGCCACAGGTGAAGCAGTAGAGCATCTCTGAATAAGACTGCCCTGCACAGGCACCATGAGAGCGGGGGGAGGCTGACCTCCACTTCCTTAAAAGAGCAAACAGGGCAGCAAGCAGCCACATCAGCGCTCCTAAGATGCTATTCCTCTCACCTGGATTTTCTGAGGTACTAAAACTATGGAGCACCTCCTGCCAATAATGGCTTCAAGCACTTGATCATGTTTTAAGGCATCAGAGACATTCCAGCCATGAGGAAGCCTACTGATAAGTAGAAAATTATATCCAGTGTTTATGTTTATGTTGTAATCTGGTTTTCTTTCCCAAGAAGGGATCTTTTCTCAATAGCCTAGGGCTATCAGGGATCTGAGAGTAGGGTACCATAAAAGGGGAAAGGGAGTCCTACTCAGAATCCTATTTCCTCAGCCATTTGGAGAAGTCACTCAGGTTGTTGGCCTTGGGGATCACCACCCTCAACCTTGACTGCTGCTGGAGAGTTCTCACACTTATAATTCCAAATGAATTCCAAATTTCTCTGTGCTATCTTGAACTTCATTTCATTTGTCCGTCCAATACAGCTATTCTGTCTCCCTCTCCCTTCCTTCCTTCCTTTCTTTCTTTCTTTCTTTCTTTCTTTCTTTCTTTCTTTCTTTCTTTCTTTCTTTCTTTCTTTCTTCTTTCCTCCCTCCCTCCCTTCCTTCCTTCTTTATTTCATTTCTTTATTTCTTTGTTTTTCTTTCTTCCTAGTACTTGGGAATTGAACCCCAGGGCCTTGTGCATTCTAGGTAAGTGCTCCACCACTGAGTGGCACCTTTTTTGAAATAGGGTCTCTCTAAATTGCAGAGGCTACCTCTGACTTGAACTTGAGATCCTCCAGCCTCAGCTTCCCAAGTGTTAGGATTATAGGCATGTACCACCATGCTTGTCTACTACAGGATTTTACACATGGTGATTATTTTATTCTAGTCCATTCTCTGTGCTGGACTGTGTGCCCCTGAAAGGTAGCTCTCTGACCTCACACCCAGTGATCCTCACTGACATGATTTCCAGGGCTGAGCTATATATATCTCTGTTGCTTTGAACCTTGATTAGTTTTCCATTTTCCATTCAGAATCACAAAAGTGCCCTGTGGACATTTGGCTATTGGTGAAATTAAGAGACCCTCCACCAAGTATGATTTACCAGTTGTCTGTGACTCCGCAACAAAATAATATATTTACAGATATTACAAAGAAAAATGCCTGCAATGGTACCAGACTGGCATCCAATCCCAAAAGATCTCAGAAGCTAAGCAGGGTCGAGCCTGGTTAGTACTTGGATGGGAGACCACCTGGCAAAACCAGGTGCTATAGACTTGGGAGAAGAACATGGTAGCCCACTCCCCTCCAAAAAACAATTAGCTATTGAAAACCTTATGAGTAGCAGAGAAGCACTGACATAGTGCTGGGCATGGCACAGTGTCAGGAAGTGTTTCACCTGCCTTACACAGGGTCACTATGAGTCAAACCCAACTTGAAGGCACCTAATAGCAACAACAAACAAAGAAAAATAATGTGGTAGGGTACACATAATTATAATCATTTTAGATTTCTACTTTTATGTTGTTGTTAGGTGCTGTCATAGGGTGAATTTAATAATAGTTAATGTCCTTCAAAGTGCCAAAATTTCTGATTCTGTAAGACTTGTCCTTACTGCGGTAGTAATGGCTCCCTTTTTCCAAGAAAACAATCCAACAAATATTTAGAGCATCTTTATGGCCTATGAAAGCCAAAGACCATGAGATGTTGGAGGAAAGCCCATTAAGACAAAAGGATTTTATTGAACATATCTCTTTGCCTTCAAGCAACATAACAGAAAATACCAATGCTCCTGAAGCTGGTTATAAGGGAATTTTCAGGGTCCATATTATGGACTAGATATAGATAAATTCTCATGAATTTCTTTGCAGTACTCTAGGAAACCGGTATATCAGTCATTGGGTGGACTCTTATGTAAAGAGCATATCAGGTTATGCAAAAATATCTTTATTTTAGAATGGGCTTTACTTCTAATGTAAACTATAAGTCACCTATGATTGCAAAGAAATATGCACATTTTGCATACAGGAAATTCCCAAGAATTCAGAATATATATATATATATATATTTGTGTGTGTGTGTGTGTGTGTGTGTGGTGGTTTTCTCTGGAGCTGCAAAACCTGAGAATGAAATCAGTTGGGAAAACTATGCTTTCAATATTCTCTTCAATTTGCTTCTGTGGCAATTTAGTCAAACAACCTGCTTGGAAATAATCTATGTGCAGAATCTAGGTGGGGAAAAACCTGCCACATTATATAATTCACTGAGCAGGTTTTGGCTCCCACTTGGCCCATCGATCTTAAATAGTGGCTAGTGCCCTGCATCTAGCAATGCATGTGATCAAGCAATTTAGCACAAAAAGAGAAAGGTCCCACCACTTGGCATCCCCGTGGACATTTATCTTTGAGAAAACCAAATGGAGCCAACTTTTGCCAGAGTTTGATAGCAAAGCTGTCACATTTTGCACAAATGAGTATCGAAGTCCGTTAGCGAATGGAAAGGAGATGGGAGGAGGGAAGAGGAGGAGGAGGGACTGCTGACTGCACTGTTTTCAAAGTGGCTCCAGTTTCTAGGGGAGGGGCTGGGTGCTGTGCTTGGCAGAAGAGACGAAGTAGTTAAAAATTATTACTAGCGAGGGGCTGAAACCTCGGGATGTTGGTATATAAAACCGAGCCTGCAGCGCGGAGCGGCGGCGGCGGCTGCTAGACAGAACCTGGACCGGAGCGCACAGGCGCAGCCCCTTAGAACCCAGAAGCAGGGAGGGAAGCAAAGGGGAGGCTCGGGTCCAGGCTGCAGCTCCTGCCTCACCTCCGGAACAGACAAGCAACCCCTCACTTCTATCTCTTGTCCCCAAACGCACAACCACGAGCTTGTGCACTTAGCCCCGCGCACCCGCGCGCCCCACGAGCAGGTCTAGCAGGAGGTTCTGGTGAAGGCGATGCTTTCAGGGGGCCGACCCCCTGCGCGAGGGCGGAGAGCGTAGGACCGGGTGGGGAGGCGGGGAGGCTGGGGTGAGAGCCGCCCGCTGCGCTGCGCGCGCGGTGGAGGTGGAGGCCGCCTACGGTCCCGGGGACACCTGCTGGACGCCGGGCCACGATGATCCGGGTGGCCTCGCTGCTGCTGGGCGCCGCGCTCCTCTGCGGCCACGGAGCCTTCTGCCGCCGGGTGGTCAGCGGTGAGTCCGGGGGCCGCCCACCGAGCGGGGCCGCGGGGCGCTGCTGGAGTGGAGGTGTTCCCCACGGTTGCAAACCTGTGCTGGGTGCAGGATGGAGAGGGTGGGGGAGAGGTGGGGAACCTGGATCCTATTATTCTCCGGCTTCGTCAAGACGGAAAAAAGTTACTGCTTTTCCAAAGTGACCAATTCAGTAGGTGCCGAGCAAGTTCTTGCTAAATAACGACCAGCACCGCCTTTTCCAGGAGTGATTTTCATTTTCTTCGTGAGACAATTGACCGCAAAGTGGGGTTGGGCAACTGCAAAAGGGGTGGGGTAGGCGCGGAGGCTGATGGAAGGAACCCAGGGACAGGAGAGCCACCACAGAAATGCCACCCCCTCTTGACCTGGCTCCAGTTCAACCCCCGGTCCATGCTCACACGGATGGTTTCTGAGACCAGACCAGTTCGCTGTGGGTCGTTCACGGATGCCTGGGCGAATAGCCTTTGTTCTCCACAGGACTGGCAGAGAGCGGGGGACAGGTCATTGTGCACAGAGGCCTTTCCTTGGCTCATCTCTTTCCAAGTTAGGGATGTCTCCAAAAAGGAAGCCAGCTGGAGTGGAGTTGAGGTGTACCTGGCCGGGACTGCGGGTTCACACGTACAGAAAGTGCACAACCGAGTCTGTCAGTGCAAGGGACATGGATCAAAATTGGCAAGCTTCCCAGCTTTGTCTCCAATTTTTCTTTCCAATGTCTTATTGTTGAGCAATTTATATAGGAGCCACCTTCCCTTATTTTTTGGGAAAGTTTCTTAAGAAGGATGTAGATTCTCACTGGCTAGGATGGATGTGAATACCATCTCACATCAAGGTTGAAGATAGTTACTGTCACTGAAATCTCTTACTGTGTTCATTGTGAATATTTGTTGTATGTATGGAAACATATATTGTAAGGTTAAAAAGATTTTTCTTTAAAAGCACATAATCCTTTTCACAGTTTGTTCATCTGTTCAACAGGTGTCACTAGATGCAGAGATAGATGACAGATGATAGCAGTTTAATCAGTTGTGAAGCCAGACTCTTAGAACCTGATATATTAAGCTTAATTATTCCGGGTCTACCCCAGGGCAATTGTGGTGTTGTATATCATCTCAATATAATTTCTAAGTGTGTAGTTATCAGTGTCTTTCCACTAACTTTTTTCAGGGATGTACAGAAACTGTGACGTCAGATTCCTTTCTTCCCTAGCTCAGTGGAGAATAAATGTTCACAATATAGATCTGATGGTATGAATTAAATATCTGACTACCTTTTTATCAGAATTATCCCTATAAATAAATGAACAGCAGAGACCAAGTTTTGTACTTTAAGGTGCTTTTTAAACAAATAGAAATACTTTTTTTTGACTTAAATAATATCCTTTTGGTGTATTCTTGAGTATATGCCTTAAAATTTCAGCGAGACATGATACCTAAATTGAAAACAGAACTTAAGAACATTGTTGATGATGTTTTTCTCTTTGTTCTATTTGTACATAAATTATTTCTAATCTTTTGCTATGTTTTCCTTTTAGGAATTCACAGGCATCTTTAAGGTGACATCTGGAAAATTTCTAATTAATTGAACATGATCTATTTGATTTAGCATAAAAATGAGGTTTACTTGATATTAAAAACAATTAGCTATATTTTTCTAAAGAATAACTCAATTGTCTTTAATCATAAAATTCACATTGAAATTTAAAATAGATTTGTGACTTTTTGCTTTCGAGACTAATTTTAAAAGATAAATTTCAACTATGATGAGCTAAGTAGAGAATATCCTAAAGGCTGACATTTTTAAAGCAATACTCCCTAACAGGTCCAATGTTGGCAAGGTCCAGGTTAAGTTCTGAGTGATGCATCTAACATTTCTTATCTCTGACAATAGTGTTGTAGGCATGGCACAGTGTTGGAGAGTGTTTTGTTCTATTTTACATAGGGTCTCTATGAGTCGACCTGACTCCACTGGAACCTAATGACAACAACAGCAGCAACAGCAACAACAACCACCATTTACTCAATCCCTTCTTAAGTGTCTCAGGAGAATTGAAACAGCCTCTTTGTGTCCATTATTTGGAATATGCCTGCAACATATGGAATAAAGTTTCTATTTATTACATTCAACACAACAATTTGCAATTTCTATATAGTACACTCAAATAATCACCCATCCCCCAATAGAAAAACAAGCACTTGTAAAATAAGTCTTCAGAGAAGTTCTTTTTACTTTAATTCATTAGGGTATTCAATAAGGTATTCTCTAGTACTTTTAAATGCATCATTTAAAAATTCTGAATATTATTTTTAAAAAGGTGAAAATATTTTAGCAAAAAATAACATTTCCAACATCATCATCACCTGACCTTACTACTGCATCTAGCAGTAGTAAGGAAGTATTTTGGTACACGAATAAGCAGTGAATCACACACACACATATATATGAAACTATGATGATAGCAATCAAAGAATATTTATTGAATTTATAATTTGTATTGAGGAACTACTTGGAGGAACTTTTACCTGTACTAATTTCTTACTAGAGAGATATGTAGAAAATATCTGTGAGAGTTACTAATTTAATTCTGGTAGTAACTGACATGTAAAATATCTTCTTTAAGACAAAGGTAAAAAGAGTTTGCCTATGGTATATGAGTTATTATGAAAAATACAATTTAAAATGCATGTCTTTAAGTTGGGAAAACGTTTGAAGAGCAAGTGGTATTTATAAACGTTGGAAGCATTTCAAAGTTATATGTTTGTTTTCACCTGTTTTTCTTTTTTTCTCTTCAGTGTGCACAGCAGTGGTTCAACCTGTTTATATTGAAAAATGGTACTAAGTATATTTCATGGTATCTCCACACTTCTCCAGAACACTTCAATATGTATTGGTTTAACCTCACTACAACTGGCATACATTTTATTCCAGAGATTCAGTGGTTTAGAGACCTCTCTTTTTATCATGTGAATAACATAGAGTATTGGTAAATTCTTGGGTGGTGACCAGAACCTATAGATTAATATAATAGGAGGGAAGATACAAGAGAAACTACTGAGCATATCTCAGTTTATGGAACAAGTCCATTACATCATCAAAAATATAAGATGATGACAGTGCAAATTTCAAAGATGCAATTACTTTAAGTATCTCTTGTGTAAGATGGGAGCAAATTAATCTATTAGTAGTCATTTAATAGACTCATTTATCATAGCTATTATTACTTAACAGTTCTTGTCATTATTTAACAATTTTATTTTCACAGTTAATTTCCTGAAGATGGCAATATCTATACATTAATGTTAGAAAAAAGTCTGTACAGTCAGATGCTGTGGCACATGCCTGCAATCTTAGCAACTG
>VMDO01010885.1:0-69661 GCA_007922755.1 Pedetes capensis
TAGATCACAGAGTTCTTGCTCCAACTGTCCAGCCAGGTCCATGGAGAGCCAGGTGAGGTAACAAGGGCAGGTGTGCTCCACTCTACAAAGGGGCACGTTGAGACTCAGAGGTGCAGGTGAAGTGTGTTATGTCCATTATCTGGTGTGGCAGAGAGAGGCCGCCTGAGTTAGGAAACATTCCTGGTCTCCTGGGTGCCCCTGTGGCTCTGCCAGTGCTCATGAACTTCAGAGGAAGGTACGATTGTTGACAGAGGATATGGGGCCCTTCTTGGCAACCCTAGGGGTTGAGATGGGGGGAATATGTTCTGAGAGTCCCTTTTTCCCCCTGTAAGCCCCTCTCTTCAAAACAGAGGAAGTCCGCTGAAATGGTGTTGGCAAGTATAAAGATCCAGTCGTGGTGGCGAGGCATGATTGTGCGCCGAAGTCTATTGGCGGCCGCCCTCAATGCGTTAGTCATCCAGTCCTGGTGGAGGCAGACCCAGGCGAGGATCCTGGTGAAGAAGCAGCAGGTGGTGCTGCATCCCCATGCGTGGCGAGTTTGGGCAGCTGTGAAGCTGCAGTCCTGGGTGCGAATGTGGCTCACGCAACGGCATTACCGCCATCTGTGCAATGCAATCCGCAAGGCCCAGGACAACGCACGCTGTCACACTTGTGACAACCACGGCATTTTCCAGGGCAACTATGAGCTCATGGCAAGCAAGCTAAAAGTTCAGCTTGACATCTTTCTGGGATCACAGATTTGTCGGATTACAGACTGCATCCCCTTCCCAGTAAAGGATTGACGAGGTCTGCTCCTAATAGGTGTCACCACGTCTTTGTTAGAAAAGCTCCCAAAGGTCCCTGTCTCAGCAAGGACCCCGGAGGTGACTACAGGCACAAAGCGTCTCCTAAATCTGCACTGGGGAATCAGCAGGGGTGGCTGGGGTCCTGGGGACACAAAGACGTGAGAGTCCCTCCTTCCTGAGTGGACCTGTGATTGATTAGAAAGGTCTGCCTGGTTGGAATGCTGGGGTTGTAAGGTCTGAAAAGTCACTGAATCAAGGGACACTGTTTCCCTGTGGCCTACGTAAAAGACACCACTGCGCCATCCTTGGCTTTTCATCCTCCGATGTAATTGCTATGAATTTAGGAAAAGTTTAAAAACCCTTCCCAGGGTCCATGACCATGAGGGATCTGGCCTTGGCCATCCCGCCCTCCCCATGTCTTCCCTGAGATACTGGACACGAGGGAACGTCTGACTCAGTGACAGAATGAAAGCAAGGCGAAGTGCACAAACTTTACAAATGAAGCTTTGACAGGGTGGGTGAGGGGGATCCACTCTAGCTGAAGGTAGCCAGCACTGATCAAGAGAGAGACCAACCTTGCGAGCCAAAGAGGCAGGCCTTGTATCCGGTGGCAGGGGTGGGCTGGGGACTGGTAATTCTCTGTGGGTCATGAGGGTGGCATTTTTAAAGATATTTCCTCTTCCTATCAGATACAGATCAGCAGTCCATTTGTTCTTGGAGATGTTATGGTGCCACCGGGTCCTTATAGTGCATCTGGTTCTTGGAATGAAGGTGGAGATAAGGAGAGACTCATGTCATACGTTGTGGAGATGGGAGGAAGGGAAAAGACAAATGTCTATACATTTGAATTGTAGGAGATTATGGGTTAAGGCCTGAGAATTTACCCGCTCCTTTCCCCATCATGGTCCCTATATCACCGGGATGCTCTGCTGGCCATTGAATGCCACAAACAGAACACCCCAACCTCTTCCCAGCTGCTTACACAATTGCATGAGGTCTAATCCCTGGAGTCCCCCATGTGCCAGCTTGTCGTGCTGTGGGGGCTAGTGTGTTGATGTGATGCTGAAAGCTATGCCACGGGTATCTCAGACACTGGCACAGCTACCCAGATGGACAGGTTTCAGCTGAGCTTCCAGACTAAGACAGGCTAAGGAGAAGGACCTGGCAGCTCACTCCCAAAACAATTGGTCATTAAAAACCCTATGAATAGTAGAGAAGCACTACCAAATATAATGCCAGAAAATGAGCCTTCCAGGATGGAAGGTATTTGAGAAATGACTGGGAAAGAATTCCTTCCTCAAAGAGTCAACCTTGATGATGGGAATGGATTAAAGCCCCTGGACCTGCTTTTGCTGAAATGGCATGAGTCAAAATGAGAAGAAACATGGTGGTTGCGACATTGGGCTCAAACATAAAAAGATTGTGTGCATGGCACAGTGTTGGGTAGTGTTTCATTCTATTGTACTTAGAGTTGCTATGAGTCAGAATTGATTTGACAGCACCCAACAACAACAACAAATCCCTGGAATGAGTCCCTCGTCCCATAGTGGCTCTGCACTCCTGGGGAAAGCCTGTCTGTTACCTGTGCAATCCAGCAGGTAGGGGAGTCCTCCTGAGGAAGAGGGAAAGGAACGGGGAGGAAGACTGGGCAGCAGGCGTGAGAAGGGTTAGTGCAGATAGGACAGCAAGGCAGCGGCGCCCAAAGGGAAAAACACTGTTCATCAATTACCAGAGTCTGTGAAGAGCTGAAGAATGAAGGAGGAACCAGGCAATGCCTAGCTTCAAGAACACCACAGAGGAAGTTTATGAATGGAAATGGACTAATGCTATGCTGTAGCTGAGTCATGAGTAGTATATATAATCACCAGGGATTGTTGTTGTTAGGGGCTGCTGAGTTGGTTAGACTCATTGCAATCCTCACAGGATTGTCAATGGCTGATTGTTTCAGGAGTGGATTGTCACGTCAGTCCTTCTCCCATTTTTGTGGTGCTGGGGATGGAACCCAGGTCCTCAAAGAGTACAGAGCAGCACTCCACCAACTGAGCTAAACCCCAGCCTAACAAGAAAAAGATGAGCCTTCATTGGCAGGGCAAGAAGTCAATAGAGAATATCTAAAAAGAGAAAAGAGCGAAAAAGAGAATTTTCAATACTGATTTCAATATTGAGGTAAATCATGAAAGAAATATATAAGATTTAGAAGAGGTTGGCTCAGTGCTGGGCATCTGTTGGGAGGAAATAAGTAGGAGGTCACTGCTTGTGCTCATTTTTATTTACTTAGCAACATTGTGGAATAAACTTTTTAAAAACTATACTTATAAATTTCTTTTATATGAACATTAAAATAAGTGTTAGAAGTCTCAATATATAATAAGAAAATGTCTGAGGAATGAAAGACAATCCTGAAGAAGTTAAAAGGCAGATGATGGTTAGGAAAAGAAGTCAAATTCTCCCTGTTTGCAGATGATATAATCCTACAGTTAAAAGATCCTAAAGAGTCCACCAGAAAACTCTTAGAGCTGATCAACAATTTCAGTAATGTAGCAGGATACAACCTGCAGCCATAGGACTGCGGCTTCTGATCCCATCAGATCTTGGAAGCTAAGCAGGTTTGGGCCTGGTTAGTACTTGGATGGGAGACTGCCTGGGAGCAGCAGATACTTTAGGCTTGGGAGAAGGATCTAGCAACCCACTCCCAAAAATCAATCCACCATTGAAAACGCTATGAATTGAATAGCAGAGAAGCACTGACAATGGTGGTTTGCCTGTTGTAGTAGGGTTGCTATGAGTCGGATACCGACTAGATGGCACCTAACAACAACAACAGCAGCAGCAGGACACAAAATTAACATACAAAATTTGGTAGCTTTTTTGTGTATCAATAACAAGCAGGCAGAGAAAGAAATCAGGAAAACAATCCCAGTCCCAAACAAATAAAATACCTGGGAATAAACCCAACCATGGAGGTGAAAGACCTCTACAATGAAAACTTTAAACCAGTAAAGAAAGAAATTGAAGAAGTCATCAGAAGGTGGAGAGATCTCCCATGCTTGTGGATTGGATGAATTAACATAGTGAAAATTTTAAATTTTTTCTAAACATTTTTATGGTAGAGGTAAACAATTGGTTGGGGCTGGAACAGTTCAGAGAGATTCTTCCCAGCAATATAGCTGCCTGTGGGGCATATGAGTTACCCATTCTCCTGTAAGTAACCCCAACAAACTCATTGGTTTGTCCAAGTTGGTGGAATCATTTCTTTGGTCTGTCTGTGTCCTCCCTATTTGGGGTGAATAGATGTTCCTTTTATATCTCCCCAGGAAAGTTTATATAACAGAGAGTACCTCAGGAATTGGCAGAACCCACACCTCACAGACTCTATGATATAAATGTGTAAACTCATTTGGAAGACTTTGCTTTGAGAAGAGAGCTCTAGGGCATCCTGCCAGACTTGGCCACCTAGGAAGGTATTTCTCCACATCCAGCAATCCTGGAGCTCAGAGGCCACAGCAGCTATGGTCCAACTTGGCTTGGCTATTGCCCCTCTAGCAGCATTGTCCACATGATGCTGATTTTGCAGGCATGCAGAATGCAAGTGTTGTGGGGTCACAGAGGCTCCTCACTCAGAAGGTCATGCATGTGGCAGGGTAGGAATCCCTGTGGGCAGTCCCAAGAGGGAAGGTATGAAGCTGTGAGGGTGAGGCTTAAGCTGTAAGGAGACACTAGGAAGTTAGAAATACCAGTAGCATGGGATGCCTGCCAAGGAAAATCACTGGATATGAGCAGAGCCAGCCCAAGACAGGGGCCATTTGAGCTGCAGCCAACAAGGCTACAGGGGAGGAGCTGCCCACGCCCTCTGGGAAACCACCTCCTGACACCATGCACCCCAAATGCAGGACATGGAGCTGCAGGATTTGATGTTTGCCTTGCTGGGTTTCACTCTTGCTTTGGTCTGATTCCTCCTTTTTGTTTTCCTGTTCCTCTCATTTAGAATAGGAATGTTTACTCTGTTAAATTGTATACTGGAAGTATGCAATTTTCTTCTCAAGTTTATAGGAGCTCACAGACAAGAGTTTGCCTTGAGTCTCAGAGGAGACAAGAACTTGGATTTTTCAGAACTCCTGGAACTGTTGGGGCTCTGGGCCTCTTATAAATGGACTGAATACATTTCATATTATGAGATGAACATGAGGCTTTTGGGGGCCAGGGGCAGAATGTTATGATTTGGATATGAAGTGTCCCCCCAAAAGGCTCTTATATTGAAGGCTTGATCCCCAGCTATTGAGAGGTGGTTGGATTTTGAAGGCACTAACTACATCAAACGCCTGCAGCCATACCACTATGGTGTCCAATTCTATCAGATCTCGGAAGCTAAGCAGGGCCGGGCCTGGGTAGTACTTGGATGGGAGACCACCTGGGAACACCAGGTGCTGTAGGCTTGGGAGAAGGACCTGGCAACCCACTCCTAAAAATCAATTCGCCATCAAAAACCCTATGAACAGCAGAGAAGCACTGACAATAGTGTTTCACCTGTTGTATGTAGGGTCACTATGAGTCGGACACTGACTCGATGGCACCCAACAACAACAAACTACATTAATGGATTTTTCTATTGATGCAGTCAGATCAGAATGGGCCATTTGGAGGTGGGGCCTAATTGGAGGAGGTCAGCCACAAGGGGCATGCCTTTGAAAAGTATATCTTGTCCCTCAATCTTCTCTCTCTCTCTCTCTCTCTGTCTCTCTGTCTCTTTTGCTCTCTTGTCACTTCCCAGTCACTATGAGGGAAGAGCTTTGCTTGGCCATGCCCATCAGCCTTCATTTGCTGTCTCCCCTTTGGCCCCAAAGCAATGGAATCAGCCAACCATGGACTGAAACCTCAGAAACAGTGAGCTAAAGCAAACCTTTCCTCTCTTAAGTCATTCTTCTCAAATATTTTGCCACAGAGGCAAAGAATGGCATAGAACACTCTCCACGCTCCCTCTGATCCCCATTAAAAAGGGAGGGCTTCCCTCCTCCTAGGTCACAGCACCATGAGAGCAGAGGAGAGGGTGGGGTACCCAGCCTGAGTCAGGGAGGCAGGGAGCTCCATGCACTTTCCTATCACGACATGAGCTGTTCTGATCAATGGCCAAGGACAGGATGAGCCCAGGCCCAGGCGTGGGCCAGACCAGAGGTCATCCTTGGGGCAGGGCAGACTCACAGGCCCTGAGGACGCTGGTCCATCCACGGCAGGAAGGAATAGGCAGGTGCTTCCTCCTTATTTAACACCTGTGAGCCCAGAGAGGACACCCTGGTCTCTGGGTCACAGTTGCCCTTGTGACATCATGACCATCTCCTCCACCACCCATTCTGTACCTGCCAGGGTTAGAGGAACAGCAGCTAGAGGGGGATGACCACCTGAGCCTCAGCCCCCACCATGGGCAGTACATGTTGTGTAAGACTCATCAGACCGACTCCCTCGGGGCTGGGGAGCTGTTCCACGCCAGAGGGAGGCCCCAGATGACTCTGCAGGGCCCAAGTGAAGACTGGGGGAGTTGGAGCAGTGGGGACTTTGCATGGATGCTGGTCCTTACCCACAAACTCCCATTTTGCTTACAGAAGCGTAGTCCAGATAAAGAAGCACTTGAAGATCAGAAGAAAGTTGAGAAAGAGAAGAGACGGAAGGTAGGTGGGGCCCAGGAGCATGAAAGAACCAGGAACCATTGACCCTGTGACCCCCGGGGGGGGGTGGAGGCTGGAATTGGAGGAGCCACCTCTGGTGCCACCATGCTGGCTCAGCAGACTTGTCCCCTAAATGTTCCCTCTATCCTGAGTGAACCGTGCACAGAACACCGGGAAGGTGGGGCGTGGAGCAGTGGGAAGTGGAGAGGTAGCCAAGGTTTGGCCTGGGCCTGCTGACAGAGAGGCAGGAATGCACATCAATAGAGGTGAGGCAAGGGAGGCCCCCAGTGGGCTGTGGCACCTCACGAGGTATGGGGGAAGCATCACCCCCTGGTTTAGGGCTGAGATGCAGGCCTGAAACACAGAGGGCCTCCCTGTCACCCATGAAGGAGTCTTCTGGATGAGAAAGTGTTTCCCCTGCTTCCCTACGAAGTCACTGGAGCAGATGCAGCCCCACTTCCTGGATGAGGACACCGTGGCTCAGAGGGAGAGCAGATGTGTCCCTAGCCAGGGACGAGACAGCAGCAGGAGCAGAACCTACCCCAGTTCTCCTGGGTCCTCTGGGCCTCCAGGGTACCGTCTGGCTGTTAAGAGAACCACCTGTGCTCGACGGTGACTAATTCATGGGGCGTCCTGTTCTTCACTTGGTTAGGTGTATTTTGAAAGCGTATGCCTCGGAAGAGAGGTGGAGGCAGCTCAAAAGATCCAGGCCTGGTGGCGTGGCCTCCTTGTGCGGCGGACGCTGCTGGTCGCCGCCCTCAGGGCCTGGATGATTCAGTGCTGGTGGAGGATGGCCCGGCAGAAGCAGATACAGCGGCGGCAATGGACCCTGATGAAGATATATGTGGTTCAGGAAGGGGCTGCGGCCAAGCTCCAGTCCTGGGTTCGCATGCACCAGTGCCGCCGATATTTCTGCCAAGTCTGCGACACTCTTTGTGTGTTCCAGCCCTTAAATGGAAGCCTGGACTTGCAGAACGACAATGCTTTGCAGGTGCAATATGGAGTCGTTCCCAAGCAGCCAGAGTTCCACATTGAAATCTTATCACTTTAAAGACCTGTGGCAGGAAGAACTGGCTTCTGCACCTCGAGAAATGTCTGACCAGGTTTTGTGAGTCTTAGTGATTGGCACAACCAGTCCACCCTGGGGGATCTAGACCCTGTCCCTCCTCTTCTACTTGGGGTAAATTTCTGCACAGGTACTCCCCAAACCCAAACTCGAGATTCCTGCTTGGCCTGACTCTGCAACCAAACCACTAAATTATGGCCTGAGGCTCTCTGCACATGTGTAGAGCAGGGTGTCCCATTGCACAACCCCGGCATCATGCCTGTTTTCTGAACTTGGAATTGGGAGGGGCTTGGTTTCACAAAGATTCTAGGAGCCTCCTCCTAAATGACCAAGAACACGATTACATTAACTACCTTTGTCTCTGATTTTCTGTTGCCTTCTCTCTTCTAGGACAGAGATCAGAAAACTACAGCCTGGAGCCAAATAGTTGCAGAAAAAGACTATATGAACGTTAAGCTTAATATACCTGCTCTCTGGCCCTTTATAAAAAAAAAAAACGTTTATCAACATTCCTATAGAGCTACTGATTCTTACGCACAGATGTAAATGTAGTAAATGTTTTTTCGGTTTGATTAAGACTTCTTAGCGATTGGCCTGAGTGAGGTTTGACTGCCAACCATGCTGTACATGTTCTCACCATTTGGCATTTTCTTACAAATTTACCCCCAGTGGTCCTCTCTGTCTCTGCCTTGGGATGAGCCCAGTCCTTTACCTGCTTCATCCCTGCACTGGATGAGCTGAACTTCCCTGAAGAAAAGTCTTCATGTTGTAGAGTTTTGACAAACTTCTCAAGACACTTCTTATGTTTGCCTTTTGATTTAAAGGTTTCACATTCTCTGCTCCCTTTTCAAATGTGCCTCTGTTTGCTTCCCTTGAACTCAAATGATGAATCACCACACTAAACAGAGGAAACAGCAGCAGATTGGGCCCCTCTTTTCCTCCATCTCATCCCCCAGCTGAAATGAATTGTCTTTGTCCCCATCGAGTTGGTCCCTCCACTTTGCTCCTTTACTTTTCCCTTTTGCCCACTTGTTGGGGATTTTTAAAGCACCCCATAAATAGGGTCCCTCTAACCACCATGAGGGGCTGACATTCAGGCTACATTCTACTCACTCCTTTATCTACATTCTACTCACCCCTCCCATCGAGTGAGCAAAGATGGCTCCTGACCAGCCTGACCTTGTCCCAACCACCTCTACTTTGATTGGCTACCCCTAGCTCCCTCAGTTAACTAACTGCCCCTACTTGGCAGGTATGACAGTTTACCTGCCATACCTGTCAAGGAATATGCCCTGATTGGCTGCTCCCGGTATACACCCCCTCCCAGGAGCCTATATAAGCAAGCTCCTGGACCCCACCTTCACCCTCTTGTTTTCACCTGCTACCGGACCACATCACCTTGACCCAGCGCTCCCCAGTCCTGTGGAAGACCACCTAGCAAGCTGATGAGTCAAGACCAAGGGCCCCAAAGCACCAAAGGCTATAAGCAAGCCACAAAGAGCCTCCCAATTCCTCCCACCCTTGGGAAGGAGGGATGCAGAGAAGGCGAGCTGCGAGAGTCAAGATCACAGGTCCTCCAGCCCAGCGGAACACCAACTGCTTGTAGCTGTGCCTTTAAGGCTGAGCTGTACCATCAGTGAGCCTGTAGCATTCTATGCTGCAGGCTTAGGGCTAGCACTTGAGCACTTGACAGTGGCTGCTTGCCTGTTGCACCCCAATTGGGGAGTAACCCAATAAACTTTCCCTCTCCTGTTTCCCACAGAAGGTCTCCCGAGGTCCTTCTTTGGCTCTTCTGGCCACTACACCAACCCAGTCCAGTGGGTACCCCATATCCACTCGGTGTCAGGGCAAGGCTCTGACCTCTGCTGGGCCTGAGCCGAACCCTGACACCCACCGTCCCCTCTTGCTTTTCTGCAAGGACTTCAGTCCTGAAATCTCATTTGTTTCTCTAAATTAGCTTCTTCCTTTTCACCAAATGGTTCCCATTGGCATATGAAGTGCCCCCATCATGAGTAAGGCCATTCTTGACCACCACCCCCTCTGCCTCCTTGCATCTCTTCATAGGAAAATGTGTCATGGTCTCCACTTCCACTCTTTCCATTCTTTCCTAAACTCACTTCAGTTGGGCTTCTCCCCCTCCCCCAACTCCACTGGCAACACACTGGTCAAATGTTTTGAGAAAACTGCAGAAATGACCAAAAGTATTTCTTTTCTTGAATCCAGGCCTCTTTGCAATGTGACTTTTAGCTCTATAAAACAAGAAAAGGAGGCCACTATCTCCTCTTGTGTCTAGGCTTCTACAACCTTCTTTGACTACTAGTGCACAATGGCAGTGATAAACTGCTAGCCCCCAGCCTGTGTGTGTGTGTTAGGTGCTGTCAGTGGATTCATAGCGACTCTCATAGGGTTTTCAATAGCTGACTGTTTCGGGATTGCCTTGGGAGTGGGTTGCCACATCCTTCTCCCATTTTGGGGTGCTGGGAATCGAATTTGGGACCTCAGAGACTGCAGAGCAGTGCTCTACCAACTGAGCTAAATCCCAGCCCCTAGTCCCCAGCCTAGACTTTAAGAAATATTGCACAGCCATCTACCATTGAACTTAGAGAAAGATCGTGTGCATGGCACAGTATTGGGGAGTGTTTTGTTCTGTTGTACAGTGTTGGGGAGTGTTTTCTGTTGTAACAGAGTTACTATGAGTTGGATCCGACTCTACAGCACCTAACAACAGCAGCAACATTAGTATTTATATCTACTCAACAGTTTATAAAGTTAATTTTATGATCCTTTTTTTTTTCCTCAGTACTATGCATCCATGCTGGTGCTGTTCTAATCCACACTACAGATTGGGGAGCTGAACCTGAGAAAATCCAGGACAGTGCAGTTAGAAATCCCCAGTCTCAGTACTCCGAATCCCAGGCGCCTTCCCCTACACCCAGCAGCTTTTAAAGGGCGCGCGGGAGTGGAAGATAGAAAATATTTTTCTTCTTTAAAAAACAGAATGAGGACCTGTCAATGCAGCGACCTTGCCAGGAAACAGTGGGAAGAAACCCTGTTAGGCTGGTGAGCGCAGTACTCTTGGTGCTCACCAGATGGCGATGGCAGTCCGCGGCTCGGGAGATCGGGACTAGGGAACTTGGCAGCTAGAGCTGGAGACCAAGGGTTTACAGACCGATGTTTGTTGTTTTTAAGGGGGCGCGGGGAGAGGGGGGGAATGAAAGTGCGGGGTGCTGTCTGAAATAAGCAGTGACCCGAGCTTCGGTAGCAGAGATTCTTCTAACGCTGGGGCCCTTTGGAGACCATGGCTCAGCGTCTGGCACGGCTCAATCTCCCCCTTGGAGAACCCTGTCCGCGTCCCGCGTGACGCGCAGAGCATTACTAGGGCAGGAGAGGTGCGCGTGTGGCCAAGCGAAGTTCACTTTTATGCTAAACCGTAACAAGAAGACATTCAGTGGTCACCAAGGTCACTGAGGAAGGAGGGAAGGAAAGAAAAGAGGGAAGGGGGCCAGGGAAGAAAGAAGGAAAGAAGCCCAGGAGGAAATTCAGCCCATGATGAGGTCCGCGGCAAGAGGGCAGCGGTGCGAACTCCAAGCTTGTGCGCGGGGTCCAGACCTCCGCGGAAGCAGGAAGGAATCTGACCCCTGACAAAGACAGGCGCCAGGGTATGGATTCCCAGGGGTGGCGTCCCCCCAAGCTGCACCTGCGGGGCCAGCGCGTTTGAAAGTCTAAACTTGAGAGAGAGGGCGCGGGGGCACTTGTCATAGAGGGGACGCGATCGGGCCCACCGACATGCTTTTGGCAATTGCATTTTTTAAAAGAGTCTCCTGGTTATTTAGAAATCGCCATGGGGTGAAGGCTAAATTTTTGGAATCAGTGCGTGGCAAGGTGGAGGACCTTGTGGCACGAACCCGGAAGGGGAGGGAGCAGCGTCCAGGAACGAAAAAAGGAACGGTTATCATTTTTGTCCCCACTGGAGGCTGAAGGACCATAAAAATCAAGAGCATGCGGGGATGGTTTTATTGCGGAACGTTTCCCTGACATTTGCAGAGATTTATTTTAGAAAGACAAAACGGTGGCCCCTCTTTTCCCCGTGTTTGATTGCAAAGGAGCGAAGAGACTGCAGAGGAGAGAGAAGACCATGAGCCTGCCTTTCATCAAGCTCAAAGTTTGGCCAAAGGCAGCTACAAGGAAGGAAAGTGGGACTAACACCGAATTCGGAGTCTTGAAACCCCACTGTCGTGTTGGGAGATAAATTCTCGCCGTGAGCCGGCTCCAGTCGGAGCCCAAACACAACTAAAGAAATGATTCTCCCTGCTTTTCCCGGTTTTCGTCCCAGGCACTGGTGACGTCCCACCTCTCCCAGGACTGCTGCCCTTCAGCTAGCAGTTCTTGGCTTCTACACCAAGGAGCAGAAATCCTGGAACACTGGGAGCAAACTCTGACCAGGGTGGGGTGTAAGAGGGAGGGAGATCCTGCTAGGAATTCTCCCAAAGCAGGAAGGAAGGAAGGAACAAAGGAAAGAAGGAAGGAAGGAAGGGATGAAGGAAGGAAGGAAGGGAGGGAGGAAGGAAGGGAGGAAGGAAGGAAAGGAGGGAGGGAGGAAGGAAGGAAAGAAGGGAAGAAGAGAGAAGAAAAATAAGGAGGAGGAGGAGGAAGAGGAGGAGGAGGATGGAGAAGGAGGAGGAGGAGGAGAAATAATATATATTAATCCCAGGGACTACACGTGGGTTGTTTTTTATACCTTTCCCCTTGCAGAAGGAGAGAAAAAAAGAGAAAGACTATATATTAATTCCAGGAACTACATGTGGGTTGTTTTTTATATCTTTCCGCTTGCAGAAGAAGGAGAAGAAAAAAGAGAAAGAAAGAGAAAGAAAGTATGTATTAACCCCAGGGATTCCATGTGGGTTGCATTTTACACCTTTCCCTTCTCACCCCACACAATTAGAACTCTTTGGCAATGAAGATGACAGGCGTGGAAAATGGCAGATAACAGTCTCTCCAACTCCGAGTCTTTTTTGTACCGCCCTTTTTCTCTTTCGTTGCAGTTTGTCTGCCTTCTTAACTGTTCTTGTTTGCGGCAAGAACCCAGAAGAGAACCTTGGTGAGTCAGCAGACCCCAGAGCTGGTGCGCCTGCCCTGCGCGCGGGAGTGCAGCCGGCCCCGGGGGCGCGGATGCTGGTGAAGAATGTAAACAGCCCGGGCACCGGGCCCTTGATCTCTATTTAAATGGAGGCTTGTTTATCGGTGTCATCCTAGGAGGATTAATTAGATACAGCTCCTCGCAATTTGGTGTCTGACACCCCGTTTTAGGAATGCCTTATCACAAGGTGTTAATTGGGGCCACTCAGCCACTTACATTCCTATTAAACACTGGGAGGGACTTTTCACAAGTACCAGGTTCTTTTGACTGTGCGGTGCAAAAATATACAGGTCTTGAAAGAGACTGAGGCCAGAGTCCTCTTCATTCCACCTGGGATTAGCATTTAGGGTTTTCAAGGTTTAGGAGCGCAACCTCTTTAAATTCCACCACAACTCCCAATCCACCAGGGCTGGAGGTGGACCTAAGCGGGTGCGTGTGGGGAGGGCTGAGTAGATTAGGTGGCCTGCGCATCTCCCTCCCCGAGTCCAAATCTGCCATCTGCGGTAAATACATATTAAAAAGTCCATCTTCAAAGCGTTAGCCCACGGCTCTCCGGGAAATTCGAGGCGGCTTTACCAAAGCTTGTCCACCAGGCACCTTTGGAAACGCAGCGTTAGACGCACCCCTGCCCCAAGGTCACTGGTAGCGGAGGTAAGAGCTCTGGTTGCAGGGGAGGGGGGCATGTGAGGGTGGACAGCCCAGGTACCATCGCCTGGCGGCCTTAATTGGGCACAGAAGGGGAGGAGCCCCGGCAGAAGACTGGCTGCCCAGCACCTAATCCTCTTAGCGTCTGCATTTCCGCACGCAGTTGGAGGACCCTACCAGCCAGACCTTGACCCCAGGGGAGAGGTGGCTGGAGGAGACTGCAGGCTGGGTTTGGAGCCGTCTGCTGATAAACCTGGCGGGACATCTGGCAGGGGACAAAGGACCCTCCACCCGGCTCCTTGGCTCACCTCGTAGGCGCACCCCAGGTTCAGCCGGGAGATGGCATGGTGCTTGGCCTCCTGGGGAATGTGAGCCACCGAAGCAGAGCCAAGAGCGCAACCAGCCGCTGCCCAGCCGCTCTCTGCAGGGTCTCAGTCCTCGGGAAGAAGCGAAATCCTACTTCCTAGGAGCTCAGCGGAGCCTCAGTTCCCGCCACAGCCCCTGCATCTTGGGCTAAGTCAGGCTGAGAGTGAAGGATTTTGGGCCAGCAGTACCAAGGTGGGCAGCCCGAGTGAAAACCGAAGATGTCAGCAAAGAGCCTTGTGCTGCGCGGCTGTCTGGCCCCGTCACAACTAAGGGACCCTAAATTCTCAGTCGCCCAAAAGGCCGCGGTGAGGTCCCAGAGAACCTGCGTGGGCCCAGAAATTGGTTCCCTCAAGTAAACCCAGGAAAAGGCTCAGAAAACTAAACGAGTAAGGGCCAGCGGCGTACAATCTCCAGGCTTGGATTAAGTCTGGAGTGGGCAGCCTCGCATCTCCTCGGCAAACATTTCCACCCAACCCGACCTCCAGCGAACACTCATTGTCCAGACTTCCCAGTGGGGCAAGGAAATAGCTCCATTCCTCACCAAGAAAAAAAAGATAAACAAAAACATCCCCACCCCACCTCCTCATGACTACAGTATCCAGTTGAGCCTTCCATGGGGGGCAGGCAGTGCTCATGCTGGAAAAGGGTAGAGGAGAAAGCAAAATGAGACATTCTAAAAGAATAAAACTCACAAGACAGAAGACAGAGCTATGCCTATTCCCTTACTGGACCACATTTATTAAAAATGACTAAGACTGTACATAAAAATCCAAGATCTCTAAAAGGCCTGTAGGAGTTGTGGCAGTCAGATTGTAGTTTCTTCACATTATTGAGGTGAGGAGAGGGGTGGGCCAAGGAAGAGAATGAAACAGGAGTTTTCCTTAAACATAGTTCAAGTTAGTACAGAGTGGGTGAATTCTTAACTATCTAAGGAGTAAACAGAATATTCCCAAATATCATGGAGGTGATGAAACTCTCCCCTTAGCCCTGCAGCTGTTGTGGGTAATTTTCAAATTCTTTACAAAGCCAAAGCACCAATTTTACATTATCTCAGGTACCTAGGTAGCCTATTTGTATAATATATTCCACATTATTCTACAATGTATCTAAACACACACAACTGTACACTTTTAAATTCTCTTAGTCTCTCTTCCCCTCTCCCTCTCTCCCTCTCTCTCTCTCTCTCTCTCTCTCTCTCTCTCACACACACACACACACACACACACACACACACACAGTCACTCCCATAACCTTTTCTAAGTCCTGCAGGCCCAGCATATAGCAGAGGCCTGCCAAGTCTTAAGTGAGGCAACCCTGGCCCAGGGCAAACAGTTTGTTCCAAAAGCCTGCAAGGAATCAAAAGCAGGTAAGATGAGGACTTTCTCAAAAGTTTTTCTTGACTCGAAGGCCTAACATCTTTGTTTCCTGGCAGAAGGTAACAGAAAAAAGTCCACTGTTGGAAGCTTACGTCCCAGCCCTTCTCTTCTAGAAGCAAAATCTCTTAACACTCAGGGATCAGTTTGCTTAAGGAGTTAACCGTAGAAATGAGAGCCAAAGGTTTTAATTCATTTGATAATGCTGGGCACTCCATTTTCACAGCCTGCTTCTCAGAATGCTTAGTGTCTCCAATAAATAAATCCAAAATCTTGAATACCCTTTGCATTTTAAGACACTTTACAGTCCTCCATTTACTTTATTTTATAAAGGGGGGGGGGAATCTACGTTTGTTTCAGTTACCTGCAGCAATCAAAAAGCTTTGGCACCTTCTTTTAGAGAATTGCACAAGACAGGATGCATCAAGGTGGAAGGCAAATGTCTTTTTGGCAACCTAGGCAAAGAAGACAACAAAAAACACCACCTTGTCCATCTGCAAAACCTCAGCTAATTCTCACGAGGTTAACGTAACTCTTAGGGAGTGGTGTAAAAAGCATAATATGCCCCCATGCTTTTGGAGGTGTCTTTACTGTACTCTTCGGCATGGATGTCCTCACACTTGATGGAAGGAGAATTTTCGTTACTGGAGGTGCTGGGAGACAGCCGCTTTCGCTTACAAGCACTGGTGTAGACCCCCGAATCAGCAGAATCTAGAGACTTGATGGAAGGGGGCGTTTCTATCCAAGAAGAGCCGATTTCTTCTTTGACTTTCTCCTTGGAGAGCTGGTCTTCGGGGAACACTGGAGGGCTCATTCTGGAGGTCCATGGTAATCCGGCTGCCATCTTCCTCTGATAAGAACCTCGACTTCCCCAGCCTGCCATGGCAGGGAAGGTTGGGTCAGGGTAATAGCCCAGGGCATGGGATGTCTGCAGGGGCAAGGACTTAATACCATATGGGAGCAAGGTACTGGAAGTGTATTCAGATTCATAGGAACCGATGTCCAGTTTGTTGGTCCCAGGTTGCTGGACAGGTGTGACAAGCCACCGCTGGGGAGGGTTGGCTACTTCTTCGCTCTGTTGGGGTGAAAGGAGGCCGTTGGTCTGTGGCACGGTTCTCTCACCGTTATAATAGCGGGCTTGAGGTAAAGTGTTGACAAAGGGCTCCGGGAAGAAGTTTTGAACGCCGTACCGACCTCCAGGGACAATCTGATGAGATCTAGGAGAATCCGTGGGAGATGGAGTTAACCTGTCATTTTCTGAAGCCGTGTACATGCTACAATATAAAGAGAAACACTTAAAAAAAAAAACCAAAAAAAAAAACAAATCCTAATGCTGTCCCCAAACACACCACCTCCCAGAAATGAAAAGGAGTTGTACTGTTGACTGAACGAAGGCTAGTGTGTTGGACAAGATGAAGAGAAGCAAGAGATGCCCTGATCCATTTTAGCTGGCCCCTTGGCTCACTGGGAAAAACTTCCTACCATTTAAGAAAAAGTTTCCTCTCAGGCATTTGGTATTAAAACCATAGGGAATCTACTTTTTACAAGTCCTCAAGTGTGAAGAACTAGCTGGACATGGTGGCACACGCCTGTAATCCCAGTGCCTCGGGAGAGAGAGGCAGGAGGATCACAAGTTTGAGACCAGAGGGAGTCTGTGTAATTTAGCAAAACTCTGTCTCAAAAAGTAAAAAAGTGGGCTGGAAGTGCAGCTCAGTGGTCCAGCACTTGCAAAGCATGCAAGTATGAGGCCCTGGGTTCAAACCCCAGTACTGAAAAAATAAATAAATAAAACAAAACTGCGAAGAACTAAGAGCACCCCTCTCTTGTCAACAGACACTAGCTATGGTGTCACACAACATACACACACACACACACACACACACACTTTATCTGGAGACAGGGTCTTGCTGCCTCTGGCCTCAAACTTGAGCTCCTCCTGCCTTTGCCTACTGAGTCCCTGGGATTACAGGCCTGGACACCCTTATTTACACAGGGCCTTGCTATTTGATGTTGTGAAAAATATACCCTGTTCTGTTCAAGGTTTTTCTTATGCAGAAAAAAGTGGGGGGAGAGTGTTAAAAATAACTGCTTATGAGAATAAAATAGTTGGATTAAATGAAAAAGGAAGGCATATAAATAATGCAGAGTCTTCACATTTTCAGATCTCTAATCCAATGTAGGGAAAGAAGGTCACTCCATATTTAAGCCCTTCATGTTTCTTTAGAAATTAATAAGCCCCTTCTGTTAAAATTCTAAAGCAAGATTGTTTGTTGTTAGGTGCCGTGGAGTCGGTATCCGACTCATAGCAGCCCTCATAGGGTTTTCAATGGCTGACTGTTTTTTGGGATTGCCTTGGGAGTGGATTGCCAGGCCTGTCTCCCATTTTTGCGGTGCTGGGAATTGAACTCGGGTCCTCAGAGACTGCAGCGCAGTGCTCTACCAACTGAGCTAAATCCCAGCCCAAAGCAAGATTAGTTAAGGCAAAAAAAAAAAAAAAAAGGGAAAATTAAAACAGGTAAAAAATCCTAAAGATGAAAGAAAGGTCTTCCTAGAGAATGTCTTCCGCAAAGAGGTGACGCGTGTCCTGTTCAAAGATGATTGGACCAATGTGAATGGAAGCTAGACTTACGAATCGTAGTTGTCTCTGAAGCCTTTTGCGAAGGGGTTATGATCAATCTTTAGCTGAGTGATCTGGATAGGAGAAAAGAATGGTCATCAAGTGTTTTATCATTCCGGACCGAGTGCTAGAGGGTCCTGGGACATCTGGGGTACTCACATCAGTGTTTTGGTAGGCAGTCACTGCAATGAACTGCGTTTCTGAGAAGGTAAATGTCTGGGTCTTGGAGGGTTCATTCAAGTCCTCCACACTGTCCTCTGTGACTTCAACAATATGCAGGCGGGGTTGGTATTTGTGTAAAGACTGTAAGACTATCATCTGGAAATGCGACAGAAAAGGAGTCAAATCTAAAATGTCTCTCAGAGAACTAAAAAGTAGATTTTGGCCAATTATATATCTTGGGATGGGACTCCTGCTTGCTCCCCATCAACAGCTTCCTTTAAAAAAAAATGCCATTTTTAAGATGGTAGCATTGCCACTTTTGAAACTTAAAATGTAACTGTGTATGCATGTTGGATGTGCAATCTTTCCTCTTGGTTTCCCAAGTCCTGGGAAGATTTCAATATGTCTGTTCCTAATGGCCAATTGTTATTGAAATCCAGTAAGAAATTGAAAATAAGCAAGGTCACAAACCAACAAAAACAAGGAAAAGCCCCTCCAGAAAATAAAACCTAATAACAAACAAACAAAACAGGTGAGCAAAGAAGTCACAACTGCAAATATTATCAACCCAGTGAACAGTATAGACAGACTCTCCTCGGAAAAGAGACCAACAGCTAGAAGACAACCCCCCTTCTTCTGTCACTCTACCTGGGTGTTGTTGTTATTTGCGCCTTTGTTATTGGTGAGTTTTAATTTCCCAAAGGAGATCTCCTGTCTCATCCAGTGGGAACCGGTATTAGGAGACTCTGGGTGGACATACATTTTGTTGCCTAAGAGAAAATGAAACAAAACACAAATGCAAGCATATAGGGCTGTTTACAGATAGGGGCAGGAGAGGGCTGTCTGTTTGCTATGGGTTAGATTTATGTCTTGAACTAAATCTGTAGCACAAGCCTCCCAGGTATGCAGTGGAGAACCCCAGGATGACACTGGTACCCCTCCCAGGTCCCCTGTGCTTCTAGCCTTCCTTGGACAAGGTAAACTCTTCTTAACAGTACCTCAAAGCCTAATGTCAGAACCCACAGGAGAGGATGCTTGAAGGTTGATTTGGGGCTTTCTCAAGCTGGAAGGGCAAGATCTGCTGGAAAGTGGCTGGATTTTTTATGGGTGAATGAAACCTTGGCCAAGGACTTCTCAAATGAACACTAAGTAGAATGTGAGGAACCCTTCCCACCCAGAAGCTTAGGATTATCAGCTTCTCAAACATAGGGGCAGAGGGCTGAGGCAGGTCATAGATACATGTCCTATATATTTTTATAATAGTAGGCAAGAAGTATGACTTAGCATTCTGTCTCTCCAAATTAAACAACAACAACAACAACAACAACAACAACTCACACTAACATCTCTAGGCCCCCGGCTGGTGGGCTGGAGAGAGGGGTGGTAGTGGTGGTGGTGGGGACTAGATTTAAACGTGAGTTGTCCAGAGGCAAGGGTTCTGCTTCCTTCCCTACCCAGGCCTCGTCTCTCCTCACCCTGCATGTTATTGTCCGCTTTGCCACAGGTCACCCACTTGCCCCCTTGGAAGCGCCAGTGGTTAGGGTCGGCCAGAACCACCTCTACGAACACGTTGTAGTGAGCGGTGGGATTGAGTCCGTTTATATTGAAGCTCAAGAAAGGGAACATACGCCTGCACAAGGGAACAGAACAAGAGTAAGTGATTCAAATTGGGTTGCTGGAGGAGGCGCCAGGGGCCCGTGAGGCCTTCCCCAGACACTTGGGGCAGGGTCAGAGCGGGGAGTTTAGAAATCTGCAACGAACAGAAAACTGGTGGAGCGGCTTGACACTACGAAAATATGTTTGAATTGGCAACTCTTGGCACACCTCACTCTTTTCCGAAATAATCTGCCCCCGTGGCCATATTTCCCTAATCCACTTGCTTCCTGAGGCCTCTCTCGACCAAGTTCTCAAAACTTTCAGACGCTTATTAATATTCCTCGGCCTGTTAAAAAATATTTTTACTTGCACAAGGGCAAGAGGACATTGTGTATAAACTGTGTGTATGCACATATACAGACATGTGTGTGCATGCATGTGTGCATGTGTATATATACACATATGTACGTCGTTTATACATATAAACTCTAAGCTCAAATCCCCCTTGAGTGCCTCTTCCCAGCACCCACCCCTCACTCTCTCCATAGCAACTCTGGGTAGTTGGATGTGCATCAGAGCTTTCTTGCCCTCGGAACCTGAGACACAGGTAGATCCAGGATCTGTCCAACCATCTAACCACCAACCCTACCGGCCAACCTCCCCAGGCCAGCACACAGCCCTCACGCGCACTTCCCAGAGGCACCCCGCGGAGCCCCCGGCGCCTGACACTCCCGGCTCGGATCTGCCCGGCTCAGGCCAGGCAGCCAACTCTGAAGCTTTGCCGCCAACGCAGAGCCGGTGGATCTCGCGAATCCCACCCTGGGGACAAGACCAAATTTCCATTTCCGCCTCCTTCCCGTCAGTGCAGGTGAGGATGACAAGAGGGGAGGAGAGCGAGCCGCCGCAACACTCGCACCCTACGCCAGCCACAGGTGTGCGGACGGAAGGGGACTCCGCTTTGGCGGTGCGATGCGTCCCTTAACTGCGCGCGGACAGAAAAAAAAAAAAAAAAAGGACTCAACCAAAAACAAACAAAAATATCCTCATCAAGCCCGGCACAGAGCCAGTGGGCCCGGCCCCCTCACCCTCTTCCCCCCCAGGCCGCTGCGCTCCTCTTCCTCCCCGCACCCAGGGCCCCTCCACGCTGCGCTCACCTGCCCTGTTTCGTAATGATCATCTCAGTTTGGTGACGGTGGAATTTCAGCCACAGAGGCCGGTTGCACAGGTAGACGTGGGCGCGGAAGCCGGACCCGGGAACCCCCAGGCCCCCCAATCCTCCGCAGGACCCCGCGGCCGCCGCCGCTGCCCCAGGATACGGGCCGTAGAGCGCAGCACCCTGGCCGTACTGATACGCGCTGGGGCCGCCGCCGCCGCCGCCGCCGCCCCCGCCGCCGCCCGCGCCGGCTGCGGGGCCGAACTGCGCCCTGGAGGGCGGGCACACGGCGGCGGGGAACCCGGCGGGGGGCAGCATGGAGCCGTAGGTGTAGCGCGCGCCGTTGGCGGCCGGGTACACGGGCCCGTGGGCCGCCCCGGCCGCCGGGTACTGGAAGAGCGCGCAGGGCGCGGCGAGCTCGGCGCCCTGCGGCCCGGGCGACGGGAGGAAGTAGCGCTCGGCGCCTAGACCGTCCATGGAGTAGCGCGCGGCTGCGGCGGGCAGTTCCTCCTCCCCGCAGGGGGAGCTCTTGCGGCCGTCTGGGGGCCCAGGCTTGGCTACGGCCGCGGCGCCCACAAAGGTGTCCCCGGCGTCCGTGTCACCGAGCATGGCCGCGGGGGCCCCCGCGCTGGCGCCCGAGGGGTCCGCGCTCCCCGCCTCGCACGCGAACTTCTTGGGCGCTTTGTCCAAGTCCAGCCTCTGCGGCGAGGGGGCGGCGCTGGGGACCAGGCTGGCGCCGCTGCCGCCGCCGCCCCGCGCGCTCTCCAGCGGGTAGAAGTGCGCGCCGGGCAGGGTCGCAGCGCCTGCCAGGAGCTGCTCCCCCAGCTGCATGCTGCGCGCGTCGCGGACCGCAGCCGGCTGCTTCCTCTCCGCCCGTGGCCTTATTATAAAGGCAGGATGGGGGAGCCAGCGCCCTCTTCCGAGGGGAAGGGAACCTCCCCTTCCTCCCACGCCCGGGCTGCCCACCTGCGGACTCGCGGGCGCCCGCGCGCACCCGGAATCCAGCGTTCTTTCCGCGAGGAGAGCGCACGGCGCGATCAGCTGGGAGGTGGAAACTGACCGAGAAACCCTCTCCTCTCCCTCTCCTGACGGGCTGCCTCCCAGGACCCTACACTTACAACCGGAAAGAAGCGGACTTAAAAGCTTTGTTCCCGCGCACCCACCAACCCGCGCCTTTCCGCCCCTTGCCTCTGTTTCTAAACTCCTTGGTCCATTTGACTACTTGGAAACTTGCAGGGTGTTGCTGGCTGTCTTATATACTTGCGCCCAGGGAGGGGCTTCCAAGCCCTGCATCTCGGGGACCCTTCTATTGGCTGATGGAGGTGACACTAATTCAATTAGGCGTTTATTAATTGGATCAACTTGCCTGCGAGTTTCTTTGCCTTTAGCCTGTTTTTTGTTTGTTGGCTCCCCCCCCCCCCTTTCTTTCCTGTGCCCCGCTGTGAGAATCAGTCCTGGTGTATGTATTTCTCTGGAGTGTAGAGGAACGGAGTTTAAGGTTTCCATAGCCGGGTCTACCTTTGCACAGGAGTTGTCCCGAGAGTGACATAGGAGCACGCGCTGGAAGCCGGAGGAGAACGTCTCTGCAGGCCGAGCGCTTGCAGGAAAGCGCGCGCCCCCGGAGGTGGAAAACTGAGGCGAGCTGGAGAGCGACCCCGGCGAAGCCTCGCCTCAATCGGAAGCTGTGACTTCAAGGCACACCTTCTTCCTGACCGAGAGCGCCCGGGCCTTTCACACACAGGCACCTCTTTCCGTTTGGGCCATGCTTTTTCACTCCATGGGAAGCGTTTGTAGGATAAAACCCCAAGCGCTCAGCTTTTGGGACTCTGAGGACAGCCGTCCTCAAGCACCCTAAGCGTTCAGCTTCTGAATCAGAACCCCAGTTGGGTTGGTACTTGTCGGTTCCACCAGAGTGGAAAGTAAGCGATCCAATCGCCTGCTCTCGTACCCACGCCAACAAACCTGCGCGCAGGAGGCCATCGGTTTTATTGTACGCAACGTAAAATCCACGCTGCTCGGTCTCCCTAAATCCACGACGCTTCCTACTCCCGCCCCAACATCTTCCGTGGAGCCAGACCCCACGAAACAAAGGTCCTGGAGCAGCTGCGTGGTTAAGATTCCCTGCGCCTCTCCTTCTGGGGCGCAGTACAGAAGGCAGAATAATTAGTGAAATAATCAGTTTGATATTGAATTAAGCTCCTTTGTCCCAGCTGCCTGTTTCTTCCTTGCGTTTCCGCAAACAGTCTAGAGCAGTGCCGTCCCATTTTACTGTTTTATTATTACAGGAACGGGGGCACGTTTCGTTGTGGACCAGAAGCCTGCGTCTTCGCTGTTAATAAGCCCTTACGGACGCCTTCCGTCATCGCTCCGGGAGCGCATTTTCCGGCTGAGATGTTAGGATTCTGCTTCCCCAACCGAATGCGCTCACACGGGAAACTTTTCGCCCACAACAGATGAGAGGGCGGCAGCGTGTGTGGAGCGCGCGCACGGCAGTGCAGAAACAGAGGGAGGCTATCCAACCTGGGTTCAAACCACAGCACCACCAACATCTGCACATCTGGGCTGGGAAGCGAAATAGTCTTTGCTGTACTCACACGCTCCCGGGCCTTTAGCAGTGTTTGTGTGTGTGTGTGTGTGTGTGTAGCGGGGGGTGGTGGTGGTGGTGAAAACCGTCAGCGAGCTAAGGCTTTCAAGGTCAAGGCACAACCCGGGCGGGGAGAGTGTCGGGGATGGAATCCAGGCGCGGGAGCCAAGGGCGATGGCCTCGAAAGTTCTGATCCTGAGCAACCCGGGAAAGCGGACACCCAGAGCGCTTAGCCCTGCGCCTCGGATATTTTGCCCGATCGGTTCAGTTTGACTCCTGCGTGGCCGCCTTCTTGGGTCACTTCGCTGTTCGCGCCTCCCTCCTCTGCTTTATTTTTATTTTGATCCAGGAAAGTTTTGAAGATGGGATTCTTTTTTTTTTTTTTTTCCTTCAAACAGTACAGCGTTTTTTGGAGACTTTATGATTCTCCACATGGAGATTCCGCAGGGAGGACGCGAGCTCCAGGGATGGAAGGGGCCGAGAGGCGCTGGCTACAGCCCTGGGCTTGCCAGTGCTGCTGACAAATCTCGGGCTTTTCTCCACACTGCCCGTGACCTGAGCGTCCGGATGTTTGAGGGAAACGTAGGGGTGAGGCTGAATCTTACGATATTTGCAGGCAGGGTGGCCAAAGGTGTATGTCAGTTTTGTGTTGTAATAGTCAGAAGCGGGCCTCCGTGTCCCTTCAAAATGCTTTTTGAAGCGGCCAGGGAGACGCAGCGCATGGCACTGTGCCATCGCAGGCAACAGGCATCGTTCCGACCCACTCTGGCGCAAATAACTCAGGCCAGCTGTCCCCCGCACCACAACAGAAAGGGCTGATTCTATTCCATCCCCAGAACAAGCTCATAAAAGTGCCTGTAATCGCTCCGAGTGCCACCAAATTATTAAATATACCCAATATGTATAACTAGGATTTGAACTGATTATTGGGGCAGGGAATTGTAGTTTACAATTCCCCACCTCTCCAATACATGTACTATTTTACCCAAACTCTAACACATTTTATGAATGGAGAAGCAAAGGCCAATGAAAACAGAATCAAAATGCAAGTTCTGCAAAACTATTCTGGGACCCAGGATTTTTGGAACACGGAAAATATGTAATAATATTATTATACTACATATCATTATACTTATACACGTGCAACAAATTTCTCTTTAAAATGAAGAAAAGCAATGTTTCAACAACAGATTTTCTGACTGTATAGAAAAAAATCTCATTTAATGGTTCTGTGTTAATTAACTAATTACATTTTTAAATTTTCATATGGACTCGTCTAAAATGCCTGCATTGTTTAGAAGAGTAAATCTTTGATATCCTACTTGGAATGGGCTTTCCTTTTGCTGGCTCAATAATACTTATAAATAGGGAAAGAGACATAAAAAATGTTTTCCTGTGTCCCAGCCACACTTTTAAAACCCAGGCACTCTTTTCTAGAAACAGGAACAGAAAAGAAAGCTAAGCAATGGTTTCAGCAAACACATCAGGCAGCGCCTTACTTAGATTGGGTGGGCAAATAGCAGAGCCTTCCAGCCTGTTTGCTGTTTGATTTCAGTTACACCCCAAGCTTCATGAAATCCAAAAGAGACATTTATTGAAAGGTGCCTGGTTTTATGTGGCTCAACTGACAGTGATACATTGAACAAAAACATCAACATTGGAGAGGAGACCCCTTGGAACCTCAGACCCAAACGCTGGCTGGGTTAATTCACATCTTTTCCCTTTCAGCCTGAGATGGAGCAAACAGTAGCCTCTGAGGGTCACAAGGAAGCCCAGGCCAAGCCTGTGCATGAGCATGTTGAAGAGCTCATACCCTGTTTGTCTCAAGCAATAATACCAACTTCATGCCACCAGCCCATTCTGATAACAGAAAATCACCACAAACTTGCCCAGGTGGCCTCTTCCTTCTTCTCCTTAAAGGGAACCTCTCATCACCATATGGATCTTTTAAAGCAAAACTATGAAGCATTTAGGGTAACAACACTATTATGCGTCAAATACATACACACGTATACGAATAAATTTCAGAGGTGAATTATAGAAAAGTGTACTGATATATGGCTTACCTCCACCTCCTGCAGCCACCCCCCACGTCACCAAGGGGGCCTCCATAAATGCCCCAATAAATTCTATTATTTTCACCCCCACTAAAAATGTGTTATCAAAACACCGTCCGTGTTATTCAAACACTTTGTAAATTCTGAACAGACTTGCTGTCGGTTCTCCTTTTAACCCTAGGAAAACATTCCAACATTAACCGGTCACCGGCACTTCGCCTGGACTCTGGGAGAATGTCAATGGTTTTTTTGTGGAGAATTGGTCCTTTTACTATTTATCTATGGCCATTTCTTTGTTGATGTTACATTTTATTTCGGCATCTCAGGTTCACTCTTTGGCCCTTTGTTCTCTGATGGCCAGAGTTGCCACCTCTGCTGCGCTTTCCGAAGCGGGAGGGAGCTTTGCTCGCTGTGAGGTAGTTCATGTTTCTTTCTTTCTTTCTCTCTTTCTTTCTTTCTCTCTTTCTTCCCTTCTCTCTCTCTTTTCTTCCTTTCTTTCTTCCTCTTTTTTCTTTCTTCCTTCCTTTCTCTCTCTCTCTCTCTTCCTTCCTTCCTTTCTTTCTTTTTAAAGAAAATGTCCCAACAGATAAAACATTTGACAAGGACAAGGAGTGTTGATTCTGATGACAAACAAGAACTTCTCACCTCTACAATTTCACTTGAAAAGAATTTATTAACTTATATTTCACTGTTACACTGAAATAGACTGAGCACTTTGAAAAACAGCAAAATTAGCCCCACAAATGTGTGAGGCAAAGGCTCATATTAAATTCACTCTGTTTTTCCAGATAAAAAATGGTGAAGTGACACTATTATCTTAAGCTATTGGTCCACATATTTAAATTGCTAATTGTAATTGCTATTCACTGCTAACATATGAAGAGGAAGAGAAATTCTGGAATGAAAATTAATAATCATCAAAGCAGCTTATTACAAAAAAATTATCTTTTCCTAAAGATTGAATAAAAAATCTTTAGCAGTAGCTCCTAATCTTGCTTTATCTTTTTTTGTAAAAGTACTTTCAAAAGTGCAAGTGAATTTCTGGAGGTAGCTGCTATTTTATTGCATCATCTTTTTATTCCTCATACTTTTGGGGAGTACATCTATTCACATAAATAACAAGAAAAGCTATATGAGACAAAAAAGTAAAATGCTCTCAAAAAAGTATATTATGTGAATATTTGGTTAATTATTACAACATTAAAACATGAAAATAATACAGGGCTCCATTTGTCTTGGTTACTTTTCCATCTTAAAACACTTGGCACTTAGTAGTGCTCATCTGTTTCTTGAAAAAAAGGACTTACCAAATCTGTGTGCTCGAATAGCTAACATTGCGATGCATTAAGCTGTATAACCAGGAAGATTAAAGTGAAAATGCTCTTTTTTTTTCTTAAAAGAAAAAGAAACATCCTCCTCAATGAATAGACATGACATCTTCATTATTTTTGGACTTTAAAAGGTATTTTTCATATACTTTTTTAGGCCTTTCCCACCTCAAAGACCATACATTATGGTGTGGCTTTTTTTTTTTTTTTTCCTTCCTTATGTCTTTCAATGCTAACATTTTCCCACAGGAAAATGAAAAAAGAGAAGAAAGTTAGTGCTGGAATTCCAGTACAATTTTTAAGAGAAACAACCACCATGTCTCCAGGGGGAAATAGTACCCTGAGTGTCAATCAGTTGCACATCATTAACAGAGTTAGCAGAGCCTATCAACATGGATGTTTCAACTGACTTCTCTCCTTTGATACAGGTGTGCAGGAGTGGGCAGAACCCAATCCTCTTGAACCAAGGCTTCAATCTGACTGGGGCAGCTGGAGCCTTCACCCAGGTCTTGTGTGAGAAATGGGGAGGGGGGCCTCTGGGTAGGTGTAGTTACTCGGCAGAAATAACGAAGCCCCTCCGCTAACCAAGGAAGAGAGGGCCAAGGGAAGAGGAAGGAAGCATAGGCAATGGAACAGAAAACAATCAGAGATCCTTCTTGCAATGCTTCCCTTTCCAGACTCTTAAGGAGAAAGGCAGAACATCTCGTTCCGAATTGTATGTACTTGCAGCTCTTCCTTCTACTAGCTTTGCGGGTCTGCAAACTCTTCACCCTCTCGGTGCCTCAATTTCCCCGCCTGCAATAATGCCATCCATAACATACAGCAAGTAGAATAGCAGCCAGGACAGAGCAAGGTTGTTGTTGTTAGGTGCCATTGAGTTGGCATTCGACTCATAGCGACCCTCATAGGGTTTTCAATGGCTGACTGTTTCGGGATTGCCTTGGGAGTGTATTGTCAGGTCCTTCTCCCATTTTTGCAGTGCTGGGAATTGAACTCGGGACCTCAGAGACTGCAGCGCAGTGCTCTACCAACTGAGCTAAATCCCAGCCCACAGAGCAAGGAGGAAGGTCTTTTCTGTTACTACCCATGACACTTACACTGAGCTCTTTCTTGTCTTTTGCTAAGACACTGGGGATAAACAGTCTTCCTTCTCCCAGGGATGCCCAGGCCGATGGGGGAGGCCCAGAGCAAACAGGTCACCGGCCACCGGAAATCGGAGGAAGTCAGAAACAGAAACGGATCCTAGGCCGATCCAGCAACTCCTATTTCCCCTTCAGGACGTGGTGGTGGCGGCGGCGGTGGCTGGTGGGACCCAGTGGCTTTCCAGCTTGCGAAGCTGGAAAGGTGCACTTCAAAGCCAGTTGCGCCTTCCGCCCCCCCCGCCCCAGGACCTTATTAGCATTCTGTTTTTCCCAGGGCCTGCCTTCCCTCCCGCTCCCCCGCCGGGCTTCTGCAGTTCAGGCCGATTACTTATCAAAAGAAGAAAATAGGGTATTTAGCTCGGGTTTTGTTCTCCACCCACTCGGTTAAGCGCCCGACCCTGAAGGAGTTAAGGGAGGAGTTGGAAGCCTCCCATGGGCTCTTGCTCCAGGAGGACAGTGTCCAGACCTGGAAGTCCTGAAGACCTTGCAGGTGACATCTGCAAACAGAGGCTAAGCTCAGAGCGGGATCCACCACAGAAGGTGGCTGTTTAGGAAGTCTGGAGGGGCCATCCAGGCCCAGGGCCTAGGAGGCTGGGTCACTGGGCAGGCCTGGGAAAGTGCCTGGAACCCCTTCCCCTACACATTATGAAGGATCCACTGGGAAAGAGTCTAGGGGAGGAAAGAGTACTTTGGATCCCTTCTCCACTCTTTTGGTGCTGACTTTTCAAGGGTGGAGTTTACCCTCAAATCTGCATCCAAAGAAGTGGGGAAATCAACCAACAAACTTCTGTCCCTAGGCTGTGCCTCTGCTTTACCTGTAAGATCCTTTTAAATTAGTGCCCTAAAATGTGCTCATCCCATTTTAAGGAAGAATGAAGTAACACGTGGACAGGTGAAGGCTCTTGTGCAAAGCACAGGGCTAAAAATGGAGGCGGTGAGCTCAGTCCTGGTCTGAGTTGTGAGGCCCCCAGGAGAGGGGGTAAGCAAGCGCAAATGCTATGGAGTGTGGGGCTTTTTTGTTTTATTTTGTTGGGGGAGGGGAGGGAAGGGGCTCAGAAGTAGGCAATGGAATTCGGACCCCGAATGTGCTTCGGAGGAAGCCAGTGTCCAATATTCAGTGCCCACCCTTTAGAATGAGCCTCTTTGGATGAAGCCAGGCCTCATAACTCCATATTATTATTGTTATTATTATTATTGTTGTTGTTGTTGTTGTTATTACTATTGAGACAGGGTCTCGCTATATATCCCTGCATGGCCTCCAAATCCCCATCCTCCTGCTTCAGCCTCAGGAGTGCTCAGATTACACACAAACGCCACCTTGCTGGGCCATCACCCCACTTTAAATCTTGGTCTTGGGGTCCAGTCAGCCATCCTTGCTGGGGATAACCATAGCATGAGTGGACCATTCTCTACAAGCCAGGACTGGGCTAAGGTCTTGGCATCTGTCATCCCATTGCAGCCCTCACCACCATCTCTTCCAGTTAGGTGCTGTCAGGGTCTCCATTTTACAGAGAAGAAAACCCATTTTTTGTAACAGGAAAGGTGGGGATGTGGTTGTTAGGTGCCATGGTGTCATAGCCACCCTAAATGCAACACTATTGTCAGTGCTTCTCTGCTATTCATAGGGTTTTCAATGGCAGATTGTTCTTTGGGAGTGGGTTGCTGGGTCTTTCACCCAAGCCTATAGCACCTGGTGTTCCCAGGCAGTCTCCCATCCAAGGACTAACCAGGTCCTACACTGCTTAGCTTGGGAGACCTGATGTCACAGTGGTAGGGGGAGATAGGGGAGGTAAAGTAACTCGCCTGAGGATATACAATTTGGGAGTAGCAACTCCCGACAGACCAGGAAGCTGCAGAAGTGCCACTTTCTCTCCTGGGCCCCAGCTTTTTAAAGGAGGCGATCTGGAGAGCGAGTCGCAGGAAGCCACAGCCAACTCGCCCTACTCCACCCCACCTTACACCCAGTCTCCTTCCCACTTTCCACTGATAGCCAGCAGAGGCCGCGGGGCCCCGCCCCCACATGAAGGTGTGCTCTGGGGCTGGGGTTCTGGGAAATTGGGGGTGCTTCTGGCCTCCTGGGCTGACGCTCCCAGCCTGGGAATTGCACACCGGCAGGCAACCCAGAAGGCTCCTCCTACCTCTGCCTCTTCTGATCCTGGAGCCTCTGCGGTGGCGCTTATCCCACATCATCAAACCCTGGGACCGCACCATACCCACCAGAGGCCAATTTCTCCTCCAAGGAGTATTTTAGGGCTAGGAGCACGGGGCGAATGTACCCACTGTGACCCACAACTGTTCGCACCCACACTCGGGTGGGCTCGGTCAGAGCAAATTATCAGTACCAGGCCAGGGCTGGGGTCCAGGCGTCGCGCGCCCGAGGCTGGGTTCCTGATGCTTAACTGGACTCGCAGAACGGCACACCGTCTCTCCACCGCACCGCCGTGCTCTCAGTGGCTTAGATCTTCAAATGCACGAGGGTAGTGAAGGACCTGTTTTCCTTGTCGCCTATCCCACAAGCACCCACCTGCTCCAGGCTGTCTTGATGGAAAGTATGTGGGAAGGGGACCCACATTCTCCTCTCTGTCACTTTTTGCCTTTTTACGCAGTCTTTATTTCTGTACGGTTGGTAAGCCTCCAGGGCAGATAACTTAGGTACCTTTCACTCTGTACCAACTGGAGAATATACTGCAATAATACAATTTTTAGGTCCCAACTCCCAGACCTGAAGGCAAAAAGGATTAATTTCTAATCGTGTGTCTTTCTGGGGCTATTGTGTTATTTGTTTGCACCATCCAGTACAGATCTGTGCCTGAACTTACCTGTCCCCGACCCATCCACATGCTCTTATACACACTATTCCATACCTTGCTTTTTTTCCACTTAAATACACCCTTGAGTCCCTGGAGATGTCCCACTGTTTGTGGCCTCGGCACATCCCAGGCACACAATTGGCGGGAAAAAATTCTACAATTTGATATTGGCTTGGTGCTTTGGGGGCCATCCGTGAAGGTGCGCGTCCCAACACCGGGCGACACAGCGGTCCCCAGCGGGCCTGGCGTCTGCTGTTCGGTGCATCCGGAAGCGCCCCTGAAGGAGAGGTTTGAACTCGGGAAGGCGCAGTGCCCCCTCGCTCTGCACGCCCTGAACCCCACCTGGGCCTCTCTGCAGGAGTTTCCCTTTCTCTGAGACCCCCCATCGTCTGTCCTCTGGGATCCTAGAAGCTGGTAAACAAGCTCTCTGACCCTGCCCTGTGCGCCTCTGGCTGGTGGGGGCTGGGCACGCATGAGGGGGGCGGGGATCTGCTAGACTGTCCGAAAACGGCCTTAGCTCAAATCAAAGCGGGACCCCAGAGGAAACCACTAGTTCCATTAGCATCCCGCTTGGCTAGGTTGCTGGGGCGGGGCCGGGGGAGGAGTGAGGGGGCGTGGCGGGCGATGGGGTTGGTCAGGTGCGGGCCAAAGGTCCAAGCAGGACCTGATCCACTTCCACAACGCCCTTTGCTCCCAATGGCAGAGGACTGACTTTACCCAACACTGTTAAACACCAGTTGAGTTAGGTATCCGGCACATGCTGGGTAACTGGCCACGGTTTCGAGGCACAGGTTGGCCTGTCCTAGGAAGCTGGTGGTAGATGTTATATCACAGCAGCAAATGAGAAAATGTCAGAAAATAATCCAACAGTGTAATGCAGAACTTTCTCACTTGGGCTGCTCATTAATCTGTGAGGTTGTTAACCTCATGCCCAGAAAACATTAAGTCAGAATTTCTGTGGGTGAGATCCAGACATCCGTTTGATGAAAAGATCCTTGGGTAATTCCAGTGTGCAGGGACGTTGGAGAATCATTGGGCAAATGGGTTTGGAGGTTGGTGGAGAGCCTTTCTGAAGAGCTGGCACTTGAATTGAGTCAGCAGTGGTGAGGTGGCAGCTAGGAGGAAGCCTGTGGAAAGATCCTTTGCCCAGCCCTGTGCTTGCTGGTGTTCTGGGATGGGCAATAGGAAGGGAGGAAGAGGGATTTTAAGAGTAGAAGGACATGTAATGATGGAGTACCTGGTCACTGTGCCCTGTGTCCCCAGAAAGTCTCTCAATCACCCAATTTCTAGGGAAATTTTAAACATCACTGAAAAAAACCTACTTTAAAAGGATTAGTTTTCAAACATAATTTAAAAATCAAATAATGCATGGAGATATTTTATAAGTATAATAACACCAGAAAGCTCCAAACAGCAATCCCATGAGGGCTTTCATGAGAACATCCCACCAACTCTAAAGTGCCATCTAAGGCTGGACATGTTGGCCCACTGCGGTAGTCACAGCACTCAGAGGCTAAGGCAAGAGGATCTTGTGTTTGAAGTCAGCATGGACTCCAGGTAAAAATTTTTTTAAAATGAGGTGGGAGTGCAGCTGTGTAGCAGAGCACTTGCAAAGCATGCATGAGATCCTGTGTTCAGGACCCCAGTATGGGCAAAAAAGAAAAACAAACAAATAAACAACAAAATGCAAAATGTATCAAAGACCTTAATGTAAGACCTGAAGCTTTTAGAAGGAAAAAAAAGAAAATACTATAAGATATAGGGATAGACAATGACTTTCTGTATGTGTGTGTAAATTCAGTTTTTTTGCCTTTGAGAGCAAAATGTGGTATTTCTCTTCCTTTCCCCAATTATCCTTTCTTATTCCCCTCCAGCCTCTTTAGTTCCTTTTTTCCCCCTACAGAAGTCCCTTTTACTTTCATGATATACACAATAAAATATTGAATATATATTGGAATATAGCATCCACATATGAGAGAAAACATGAAATGTTTCTCTTTCTGGGTCTGGTTTATTGCACTTAAGATGATAATCTTTAGTTTTCCAGCAAATGCCATAATTTCATTCTTCTGTATTACTGAATAAAACTCCACTATATATATATATATATATATATATATATATATATATATATATACACACATATATATATAACAATATATATATATATCGCATTCTCCTTATCCATTCATCTGTTGATGGACATCTGGATTGATTCCATATCTTGGCTATTGTGAATAGTGCTGCAATAAACATGGATGAACAGGTATCTCTATGGTATGATGACTTACATTCCTTTGGATATATACACAGAAGTAGTATAGCTGGGTCATCTGGCAGTTCTATTTTTAATTTTTTGAGGAACCTCCATACTGGTTTTCATAGTTGGCTGTACCACCCCATATTCTCATGGTCAGTGTGATCAAAGGTTCCTTTCTTCTTGCATCCTCACCAGCATTTGGTGTTTATTTTGTTGATGCCAGCCATTCTGATCAGCGTGAGATGGTATCTCAATGTAGTTTCGATTGGTATTTCCCTGATGGTTAAGGATGTTGAACATGTTTTCTATGCTTATTGGCCATTTGTAGTTCTTTTGAGAACTGTCTGTCCAATTCATTTGCTGGTATTTTGATTGGATGAGTAGCTTTTCTGGTGTTTAATTTTTAAGCTCTTTTTATATTCTGTATATTATTCCCTGGCCTGATGGATAGCGGGCAAAGATTTTCTCCCACTCTTCACTCTGTTAACTTTCTCCTTTGTGCAAAAGCTTTTTAATTTCATGCAATCCTATTTATCATTTCTTGCTATTGATTATCAAGTTATTGGGTCCCTTTTCAGAGTGTCCTTTCCTATGTCTATATCTTAAATTATTCTCCCTATGTTTTATTCCAGCAGTTTCAAAGTTGCTAGTCTTATATTAAGGTATTTGGTCCGCTTGGAAATGATTTTTGTGTGTGTGTAGAGTGAGAAGGATCTAGTTTCAGACTTCTGTATGAGAATGTCCAGTTTTCCCAGCACCATTTGTTAAAGAAGGGCTTTTCCAATTTACATTTTTGACACCTTTGGCAAACATCAAATGGCTGTAGCTTCATGAGCTTGCTTCTGTATACTCTATTCTATTTCATTGGTCTACATGTCTGTTTTTGTGCCAAACCATGCTGTTTTTGTTACTGTGACTCTGGAGTATAATTTGAAATCAGGTATTGTTATACACCCTTCATTGTTCTACTGCTCAGGATTGGTTTGGTGATTTGTGTGTGTGTGTGTGTGTGTGTGTGTGTGTGTGTGTGTGTGTGTGCGCTTCCATATGGATTTTAGGATTATTTCTTCTATGTCTGTGAAGAATATCATTAGAATTTTCATGGGATTGCATCGAGTCTGTAGATTAGTTTTGGTAATATAGCCATTTTCACAATATTAATTCTTTGGATTCACTAGCACAGGAGGTCTTTCCATCTTTTACTATCTTCTTCAATTTCTTCAGTGTTTTAAAGTTTTAATTATAGAAGTCTTTCACCTCCTTGGTTAGGATTATTGCTAAGTGTTTTATTCTTTTTGAAGCTATTGAGAATATTATTTTCCTGAGTTCTTGTTTTCCAGATTTCTTTCTCTTCCTGGTCATTATTGGTATATAGAAAAGCTACAGATTTTTATGTTGATTTTGTATCCTGCTGCTTTGCTAAAATTGTTGATCAGCTCTAAGAGTTTCCTGGTGGAGTCTTTAGGGTTTTTTAAATATAGGATCATATCATCTGCAAACAGATAATTTTACTTCTTCACTTTCCTTGATTTTAGTGTTTGTGCTGAGATGTCTGATGTTCCTCTGATGGGTTTGCCTTTGTCAGTTGGTATTTTACTCTTGCAGTTTTTAATATTGTTTCTTTGATCTGTGGTCTTGGCATTTTAAACTATAATGTGTTGTGGAGAAGTTCTTTTCTGGTCATGTCTACTTGATGTTCTAAGTGTCTCTTTCTAAGATTTGAGGAATTTTCTGCTATAATTTTATTAAACAGACTTTCCATGTCTTTAGTTTTTAACTTCAGCTCCTTCTTCTACCCTCTGGATTCTTAGATTGAGTCTCTTGATCATGTCCCAGAGTTCTTGGAAGTTGTGGTCATATTCCTTTTTTTCACTTTATTGATACCTGAATGTAGTATTTCCTCAACCTTGTCTTCCATCCCTGATATTCTTTCTTCAGCTGCTGCTTGATCTAGTCTATTGGTGAGGCTTTCTACTGTATTTTTTATTTTATTTATTGAGTTCTTCATTCCCAAGATTTCTGGGATTTTTTTCCCCCCCAAATCTAAATTTCCTTGCAGAATTTCTCATCCATTTTCACTTTGTCTTCTATATTGGTGACTTTCTTATCTAAGTCCTGAGTTGATTTCCTTACTTTATTCCTCTGCTTGTTGGTAACTTCCTTGAAGTCACTGGTCATTTTTATAAGTAGACTTTTGAATTCTTTGTCTGACACTTCAACCATATCTGTATCTTTTAATTCAGTAGTTAAGGAATTATGGTCTTTTGAGGGAGACATTTTGCCTTGCTTTTTCATATTTCTTATGATTCTGCTTTGTGATTTATGCAAATGTTGGGATGCACATCTCTTTCCATTTTATTTGGGGATCTTCTTAGTAAGCAGCTTTCTCTTGAGAGCTCAGTTCTCAGTACCACTGCAAGAGGAGAAGGCAGACCACTGTAATAGGTACAATACCCAACCAAATTAGGTATAGTTACACACTGAAAATCAATCACAGTCAATTACTATAGCACCAATGCCCACAGAACAGAAAATAGTGGCAGTAACATAGAGTAAGCTATGAAGTTACAAATTATTTATTGTGAAAGTAAAAATAGTAATTGCCTGAAATAAAAGGCAGGGATCAGAGAAATGAGAGAAGGAAAGAAGCAGCAGCAAGGGTTAGGAACAAGAATAGAAGAGAAGAAAAGAATGGTTGGAAGAGGGAGAGAAAAGAGTAAAAGATTAAAAAAAAACCCTGGTTGCATAATAAAGAAAAGATATGTAAACAGAATTAGGTAAACATAAGAAGAGGAATAAAAAGTAAAAGCCTAAGTCCAATTCCAGTGACTACAGAGGCTGATCAGGATGATTGCAAGCTCCAGGCTAGTGGCAGTCTGCATAATTCAGCAAGACAGTCTCAAAATAAAAATAAGGAAATAGTACCCAGCTTAGTGATGCTGGCCTGTAATCCCAGGGAATCAGGAGGCAGAGGCAGGAGGATCACAAGTTCCAGGCCAGAGGCAGCCTGCATAACTTAGGGAGACCCTGACTCAAGATAAAATATCAAAAAGGGGTTGGAGGTGTCACTTGGTGGTAGAACACTTGCAAAGGATGCATGAGGCCCTGGGTTCAATCCAATGCTATTTAAAGACAAAAAAGAAGAAAGAAAGAAAAGATAAAGAAAAAGAAAAGGGCTGGGGGTATAGTACAGCAGGAAAGCACTTCCCTAGTACAATGCCCTGGGTTCACTGCCCAGCACTAGTGTGTGTACACACACATACACACACACACACACACGTCAAAGTTTGCAGAGGCTTCTTTCTGTGCCCTCAAATGTTGGGGTCTGTTAGGTGGAGGTGGTGGTTAGTTGGAGTCTCTTGTCTGACTTCAGCTCAGGACTGCCTGTCCCCACAGCTGTCCCTCAGGAGATGGAGTTCTCTCCTCTCCCTTGGGTGGGGCTACTCTCCACCTTGCCCAAGCCTTCCACTGCCTGTTCTTCTCAGTGCGTCTGTGTGCCACCTTGCCCTCTTTGAAGCTGCCTGCTGCAGCTGTGTCCTCCCCTGGGCTTGTGGAGGTTGCCCTTAGGCTCCCTGGCCCTTGTTTCCAGGTTCCCCGAGTAGCTCAGTCTCATACAACAGGTTCCCTCTCAAGGTGGTTCTGGTCACAGCCCTCCAAGACATGGAGTGTGGCAAAATGATCTCTTCTCCAATGCTGGTGGTCCAGTCAGGAAGAACCGCTGTCTCATCGAACCCCTGGGGTGGACCCAAGGTCTTCAAGGACGATGGGTTTGTCCTGTGCCACTGCCAGCCGGCTCACCAAGGCTGACTGGCTTACTTTTTAGGTGAAGTCTCTGGCTCCCCATCCCTAGCCTACTGTATCCTAAGCACCTTGCATAGAGACCCAGAGCAGATATTTAATAAATATAAATTAACAGAGTAAATAAATTATCACATTTTACTCACTCCTACCTTTGAGTTTTTCACAGCAGTGCTTGAGATTTAGATATGAGTCTATTATATCTATATTCTTAAAGTTTTACATTATGTTGTTTTCCTTTCAAAAAAGTACACTTAATAGTCAGTTCATAACTGCAGCTTCTGTGATGATTCTCCATGCTTTATACTGAAATGGATTCTGAGCTTTCTGTCAGTCACCTGTGTGTTGCCTTCTACATTTCCAACCTCTTTTGCATGGCTGGGTTATGTTGTTATACAGAGTTTTTTGGAAAAATTTGTAGGTGCTGTTTTTCTTCTATTTGTCTTCTGTATTGGTCCAAGTTCTCCCAAGAAAAACAACAAACATGGTGTGTGTGTGTGTGTGTGTGTGTGTGTGTGTGTGTATAGATTTATTCTATTCCTGCCCTCAGTGCATTGGATAATGCCTGCCCACATTAGTGAGGGTTATCTTTACTCAATGTACTCTTTCAAGTGCTAATCTCCTCCAGAAATACTCAGAAATAATATTGTACCAGATATCTGACATCACTTAGTGCAGTCAGGCTGACTTGATGATCCTATCTTCCTTCCTCCTTTCCTTCTTCCTCCTTCCACTCCTTTCTCTTTCTGTATTTCTAAAATATTTATTTTTGTAGTACTTGGAGTTGAACCCAGGGCCTTGCACATGTTAGGCAAATGCTCTAACACTGAGCTGCATCCCCAACCCCTTTTTCTTTTTTATTTTAAGATGCTATTATATGTGGGGCGTCACCCTGCTGCTGGACTCGTTCTGGCTGTGAGCAGGAATCAGCCACCGAAGACCCCCACCATCTAGTGAGGGGGAGCCAACCACTGGAGAACTGCGCCACTGGGAAAGGAGGCTTATGCCCATGGCTACTTTGAGAAGCCTTTAGAAAGGCAGGCTCAGAGGTTTATGCCCACTGTGGCAACTTGCTTCTTTCTTCCCAGTGAAGACCCTGACTCCAAGTGCTCTACTCAAACAGCTCTTTATTGCTTCGTCTGTCCCGGTCGATGGAATGGACCCAGACTGCTCTGTGTACCACCCTTATATCCTCTCCAGGGGCTAGCCAGGGAGCAATCAGAGGCAGTTACCCCATACGGGTTTTGGCCAATCAGGGGGGATATGCAAATTTGGGTTTTATAAAAGTAGCCAATCAGGGGAGGTTCCCAAACTGTCTAATCAGGAGCCATTCAGTGGTTTGGAAACAGCCAATCGGTGTCAAGGGGTCTGAGGAGAGGGATTGGACGCCAGTGCCATCTTTAGAAGCTTGTTGCCCAGGGGGTTCCCAGATGTAGGGCAAAGGTTATTACCTGGGGAACAAGCCTCAGACCTCCAAGTGGGCCTAGATAGGCCCCAGGGCAAACTGTCTCTCTAGGCAGTGCCCTACAATGATGCATTTCACAACTTTACATTCAATATGATTGTTGTTGTTGTTAGGTGCCCTCTAGTTGTGTCCGACTCATAGCGACCCTCATGGAATTTTCAATGGCTGATTGTTTCGGGATTGCCTCGGGAGTGGATTGCCACATCCTTCTCCCATTTTTGCGGTGCTGGGAATTGAACCCAGCACCTCAGGGAGTACAGAGCAGCGCTGTACCAAATGAGCTAAATCCCAGCCCCTGCTCAATATGATAGTAATGTAAAAAATGTATAAATTTACACATATGGTTTATAATGTTTGAGGTCTTAGGCCGGTTTCCTGTTTTTCTTTTCTCTTTTTATTCTGTAGTTCTTACACTGGAAGTGGAAGCTTAAATTGTGGTGATCAAAGTAAATGCTGGGAAGAGCCAGGCAGGCAAAACAGAAGAGTGAGACAGAGTTCTTGTCATTTTACTTTCTTTTTGCACATTACTGTATTTACAGCAAGATCAATTTTACTTCTTGAATTTGAAAGACTTATGAAAATTCAACCTGTTCTGTAGATAGTCATTTCCCCCTGTTATTTTAGATTTTTGGTTCAGGCTCCTGCTATGCAGTATTCCACAGTGGTGTTATAAGATCCCTTTCTTTGGCATGACAGTTTTCTTTGCATAGTCCACACCCTGGGTGCTCTCTGAGGCTGTGGCACCCTTCCCACTTCGGTGAGTGCACAAAGGGAAGTACTCTCACTTTCTTCGCATCCCTCTTATAAGAGAACAGGTGAGATAATGACAGTTGCTAATGTTAACTGTTCTTGTCATTAGGTGTTGTCAAGTCAGGTCCAACTCATAGCGACCCTGTGTACAACAGAATGAAACACTCCTCGATGTTGTGCCATGCACATTATCTTTTAATGTTTAAGCCCATTGTTGTAGCCACTGTGTCAATCCACCTAGTTGATAGTCTTCCTTTTTTTCATTGACCTGCCACTCCACTAAACATGATGTCCTCCAGGGTTTGGTCCCTCTTGACAACATGTCCAAAATATGTAAGACACAGTCTAGCCATCCTTGCTTCTAAGGAGCACTCTTGTTGTACTTCTTCTGAGACAGATCTGTTGGTTCTCTTGGCAGTCCATGGTATATTCAATATTTGTCCGCAATACCATAATCCAAAGCATCAATTTCTCTTTTGTCTCCCTTATTCAATGTCCAGGTTTCACAAGCATATGATGTGACTGAAAATATCATGAGTCAGATGCACCTTCATCTTCAACATGACATTTTTTACTTTTCAACTCTTAACAGAAGTTATTTGCAATAGCTTTTCCCAATGCAATACATCTTTTGATTTCTTCACTGCTGCTTCCATGAGTGTTGATTGTAGGACCAAATAAAACAAAATCATGGACAACCTGAATTTGTAATGTGCAGAGACACCCTTGTAAGCATTTGCATGCACAGAATCATTTACCCATCAAAAAAAGGCTAACAGTTATTATATCACTTTTAAAATTAAAAACTGAGGTACAGAGACATCAAGTAACTTCCCCTAGATCAGCACTGGTGGTTAGTTTTAGAGTATGGATTCAAAACCCACACTGTGCCAATTGATCCATCACACATACAGCTGACAATAAACATTCACATCAGAATGGGAGATTGAGTGAGGGGTGCACTGGAGAGTAGCTGACCCTATCTAAAGGGATGATTGCTATTCAGTCCTAGCCCACTGTTGGAAGGTGAAACCGGACCCTCTGTGAATTCTACTGAATCTTTTAGAAAAGCCCACTTTTCACTACCCATGTAACTATGTGCATTTTAAGCTACAAAATGCAGATTGATTTTTGCATAGGGCATAGAAAGCACATCCAAACTCTAAATGTTGACTATGGGATGCATTCCATCCTGGGTGTAGACTATCTCTTCTGGATTGAAATCTACCTCTTAGGTGGATCACTCTCTGTGAAAAAGAAGTTATGAGGGGTAAGGTGATATCTATTGTTTATACACCTTCATCCCTTTCCCTCTCTTCTTCCTCCCCTTCCTCCTCCTCCTTCAGAGAGATTAGGAGTAAATGTATTAAACAGTTTAGATAATTTCTCTAATATTTCAGTAATATGAAATTCCTTAATGAAAATGCACAAAAGTTTATAAAACATGTTAGCACCAATGAATCACACTGGGATGAGAGTCCCAATCCTCAGGGCAGGTGTTTTGGTCCTTGTGGCACGTTGTCCCGGTGTTTGGGCTGATGCCACTTTGGATGGGGAGGCAACAGATGACTGGAGTCAGTTTCAAAGAAAAAAAAATCTTTTAAAGTGATATTTTTCTCTCCCTTGATTGGCAAATGTTGGTGGGGTACACAGTAACACAGCATTGGCTTTTTCCATTGTGATTTTTTTATTGGTAATTTTTTTTAGTGTCCAAATGAATGTGTTTCCTTGTGACATTTCCATACGTGCATGTCATTGTGCCTGCTCATGGTTTTGCCAAACTTGAGCAATAGGAGAGGCTTAGAAAGAGTAGTTCTAAGGCACCACCACAGGCTTTGGATACAGGATGTAAGAATTATTGCTTATTTACCAGTTAAGAACACACATCTGTAAATAATCATATCTTAAATTGCTTTGCGGGGCTGGGATTTAGCTCAGTTGGTAGAGTGCCACTTTGCAGTCTCTGAGGTCCTGAGTTTGATTCCCAGCACCGCAAAAATGGAGGAAGGATATGGCAATCCCAAAACAATTAGCCATTGAAAACCCTATGAGGGTCGCTATGAGTCGGACATGCCTCGATGGCACCTAACAACAACAACAACAAATTGCTTTGCAAGATGACTCAGTTTTCAGGTGTTTACAGACACTACAATTGACAAAACTTCTTTCTATTAGCCAGTGCTATACCTTCGTTAAATTTAAATTCTTACTTTTAAATTCACTTGTTGTTGTTGTTAGGTGCTGTCGAGTCGGTATCCGACTCATAGCGACCCTTATAGGGTTTTCAATGGCTGACTATTTCAGGATTGCTTTGGGAGTGGATTGCCAGGTCCTTCTCCCATTTTGGCAGTGCTGGTAATCGAACTCTGGACCTCAGAGACTGGAACGCAGCGCTCTACCAACTGAGCTAAATCCCAACCCTAAATTCACTTAGAAGATGAATAAAGCAAAGTTGTCCCTTATTGACTTACAGAGATATGGCTCATGTCATCTAAAACAACATAACAATATAAGAGTAATAACTCAGCAACCACATTTTAATTATTTTATAGCGTGTTAAGACAGTAATCATGATAGCATTATAATAGGACCATTAGGCTTTCTAACATTTTATAAAAGTTCAATCAATAAAACATGGCATATGTTATAAAACAGTAGTAGCTCATTCGTTGTTGTTGTTGTTGTCGTTAGGTGCCATCAAGTCCGTGTCTGCCTCTTAGCAACCCTACGTACAACAGGTGAAACACTATTGTCAATGCTTCTCTGCTATTAATGGGGTTTCCAATGGCGGGTTGATTTTTGGGAGTGGGTTGCCAGGTCCTTCTCCCAAGTAGCTCAATTAAGTAGTTATAAATTAAGCCTTACTTAAAAGACTTTAAAACAAATAGATGCTTAAACTTCAATTTTCTCAAGATTTAATTTTCCTAAGGAATTAAAACCCTAACAACAGAAAAAATAAGAAATTATCTTGATATTATAAAAAATCTTTTTTTGTTTTCAGTACTGAGTGATTGAACCCAAGGCCTCATACATAGCAGACAAATGCACTACCACTGAGCTGTACTCCCAGCCTCTTTTAATTTTTTATTTTGAGACAAGGTCTCCTTAAGTTACACATAGGTTGCCTCTGACCTTGAACCAGAGATCCTCCTGCCTCAGGCTCCAGAATCTCTGACATTACAGGCATGAGCCACAGGACCCAGCCAAATCTTTGTTTTTAAAAGTTAGCTCTTTTGTAAATTTTACTTAGAGTAGGTCTATGTTTTAAGAAAGTCAAAATGTTCTAAACCTAAAGGACTAGAAAACCCTATAAATAATCTTTGGGTATGGCCAACTTAATTACATATAAATCTTGTCCAATAAGATTTATATTTTGTAAACCTCCTATAATGATATAGATCTTTTATAACTCATTTAGACCTTTAGTTACAATAAAGACATAATCTTGGTCTGGGGTTGTAGCTCAGTGGTAGGGTGTTTTCTAGCATGCACAAGGTCCTAGGTTCGATCCCCAGCATCACACACAGACACCCCCACACACACACATACAATTTTTAGATCTTTATAATGCCATCCTAAAAAGGGCTGGGATTTAGCTCAGTCAGTAGAGCACTGCGCTGCAGTCTCTGAGGTCCTGAGTTCAATTCCCAGCACCGCAAAAATGGGAGAAGGACCTGGCAATCCACTCCCAAGGCAATCCCGAAACAGTCAGCCATTGGAAACCCTATGAGGGTCGCTATGAGTCGGATACCGACTCGACAGCACCTAACAACAACAACAACAACAACAACAACATAACACCATCCTAGAAATCAAAAACCACAATATGCTATAAGTACTTTTAAGAATCATCTGTTGTTTCTTTCCATTCTTGTTTTTTTAGGCTTGGGATAAGGAAGAGAAAGACTAAATGGAATAAGGTTTCTTGACTTTAAGGATCTCGATTCTGCACAGGAGAGAAAATGCAATATTTGCCTTCCTTCCCTTGCTGCTCTTTTTAACTGCCCCTCCCCCTTGCCTTCAGTCCCCCCTTCTCCCCAGACCTGGTCCCCCTCCTACTTTCATGACACATATGAGAAAACATGCCATGTTTATCTTTCTGGGTCTGGTTTATTTCACTTAAAATGATGGTCGCATGTTCTGTCTATTTTCCTGCAAATGACATAATTTCACAGAAAGGGAGCTGTTGGAGGTGAGGAAAGGGAGCAGCGGGGGAGGGGGACATGAGAAGGCAATGGGGGGAACATGAGCCGTGTACAATGACATGCATATATGGAAATGCCATCATGAAGCCCATTCAAACTAAAACATAAATAGGGAAAAAATTCTAATAATAGATTTTAAATAAAACTTAATAATATACTCTTTAGAATTCAGTTTATGTCTAAACCTAGTGTATAGCCTCATTTATAGATTTCTAAATACTTGTTGGCCAATTAATATTCATATATAATCGTATCTATGCTCCACACAGACCATAGATGACATTTATAAACGCAAGTGGTGCATATTCATTAAAAGCATCACATATCTGGGGGGTGAAAAACCTAAGGTTTTTATTTCAAAATCTTTTTTAACCAATTGACCTTGACAACATGGTGTTTTTTTCTGTCATACAAAGAACCATGTATATTTGTGTACAAATATCTGAAAAATCATTTAAAAATGTGAACAAAAATTTCTAATGACATTTCCATCCTGGTGCATCTGTCAGAGACTTATTGACATATTCTTACATTATGTACATTATATTTATATAGATGGGGGTGTAATATTACCCTACATGTATCACAAGAACATTTCCTATTATATATAGGCCAGCATAAAAACTGAGCCCAGTGAGACAATTAACACAAATCTAAATCTAAGGTTGCTTTTTTGCAAATAATGCTGGCTCCATCTTAATAATTTTATAAAATTTTATAAAATATAATAATTTCATTATATTTTATAATAATGCATGTATACAATGAAAATTAGATATTAAAATATTTAATCCTATAGCATTGTTTATAACAAAATGTCCATCAGCAAGGAATTAATGTGGAGAGGCAATTTAATGAATTAATGTTGAGTAGCAACTTTATCATCATAACAGCAAAAATAGCTCACCTTAACACCCACAAAATATATGTATACCCCCAACATTCTCACATGGAGTGAAGCCTAGAAACTATGCAGAAATTTTCCTTGTACTTAGTTAGGCCCAAATTCCCAAATTCTATCATCTTACCCTCCTAAATCCACTTATTAAATTTGTCTAATACAAAGCCATTCAGGAATTTCTCTGAGCAATCAAAAAATCATACTCTACCAATTTAATCACCCTTTAAATGCAAAATATCAGTCTTTTCTTTTCTTAGAGAGATTTAACAGCACAGTCCTTTTGTCTATTATATTCAGAGCAATACAAAAGCCTTTCTAATCCTGAATGTTATTGTTCATAGAGGTTGGCGTCTTTTGCAACTTCATCATGAAAAGGAAATCTTATGTCATACAAATTTAACATAAAGATCTTTGCTCAATAAATGCATCCATAATTTTTATATATACAGTGGTCTAAATAAGATTTCATATTTAACAAGTATACATATAAAGTACCCTGGAAAAGCCACCCACAGAAATAATCAAATAAGATGATGTTCAATTGTGTGACATTTAGAGGTATTTTAATTCTATTTCTGTCATTATGTATTAAGATATTCCTACACATTTTAGCAAATTTGTGGATAGCAACCTCTGTATGTCAATAAAACATCACAAAGCCATTATATTTGGATACTTCATGCACTGGATTCTTACATGAATTTAGTAATTCCTTTTTGACTAACATATAAAACTTTTTCCATGCCCCTTTATTTTCTGTTACCCCTAACTACTAAGAAAATGAATGCAAATTTGAATTTCTTTCTAAAATCAAGTTTTAGAAATTTCCCAAGGAAACTAGCTATTGTATTTGTTGACCAATTAATATCTTAACAAAAATATCTTAATAGATTCATGTTAAAAATCTAGGAATTTTTTTCAGTAATTAGATTTCACAGAGATTAAATGAATAAAAATAACACTTGTTTATAATATTATCTACATAGCCAAACAGAAATTTTCCAGCAGCTTAACAAAATTTCTGTCCTATGACTTATAAATGCTGTTTTATATAAACATCAGAGATATGTGTGTATGTGTATATACACACGATGTCTCCTTCAGCCATGCTTATAAATCAAAGATAAAAGTTTAAAACAGTAATAATTATATATTGTGGCTATTGTATAACTCATATATGGAATGAATTTTCCTTATACAAATTATAGGCTCCAGGGTATGTTAAATTGACAAATATGAACCTTAATCATTTTAAAGCTCTATTGAATAAACTTTGTTCCCTCTAGATTATTGGCATATGTTAGATGCAAATGTACGTTAAGTAGTCTTTATTTCCAGATACTTATTGTACCTCTGGGCTAGGATTTAGCTCAGTTGGTAGAGTGGTGCGCTGCAATTTCTGAGGTCCTGAGTTCAATTCCCAGCACTGCAAAAATGGGAGAAAGACCTGGCAACCCACTCCCAAGGCAATCCGGAAACAGCCATTGAAAACCCTATGAGGGTCGCTATGAACTCGACAGCACCTAACAACAACAACAACAATTGTACCTCTAAAATAGTTGCTCTCAAAACCATTAGAAGATCAGATATCTCTTAATGGTGCACCAAAGTATTTTACATACTATCTATGAAACACATTTAATAGACTCAAATATATTGTCTTTTTCCTAGATTTTAAGAAGAGTACTTAAAGAGTATTCAGAAGACAATAAAGTATGGGAATATAAATTTATCAGGTTTATAAACGGTTAAATCCAAAATATATTTATGACAAATTGAAAGAAGCTGAGGCCACTTGGTTATATGACAAAACCTTAAGATTTACAAGCCTTATAGATCTTGAATCAAATTTTGTGTAATAAGTCAGGCGCGGTGGCGCACGCCTGTAATCCCAGCGGCTCAGGAGGCGGAGGCAGGAGACCAGTTTGAGCCAGAGGCAGTCTGTGTAATTTAGCGAGACCCTGTCTCAAAAACTAAAAAAATGGGCTAGGGGGTACAGCTCAGTGGTCCAGCACTTGCAGAGCATGCACGCTCAAGGTCCTGGGTTCAACCCCCAGTACCACACACACACACACACACACACACACACACACACACACACATCTTGTGTAGTATTAAAAAAATATTTTTGTTTTACCTTCTTTCTTTTAGTCCAAAAGCAAGCTAAGCTAATTCTTTTGATGTTGACATTCCAGTTAAGATTGGCTGAATGACAATCCTCTAGTTTGGATAACAGTTTATTTTAGCAGAAAACAACAACAACAACAAAACAAACAAACAAACACAAAAAACCAACCACCTGATAGAGAAGGAAAAGCCCAAACCCTCTAAGCCAATGAACAAAAACGAAACAAAATAAAAACATATTAAAATTTAAGTGTCTGGAACTAAAAAGTGAATTCACTAGGAAGCTTTAAAACAGCACTTTGCTTTCTCATGAAATCCACAACAGAGCTTTGCAAACACATCTGTGATTTTTTTTTCTTCACAAACTGTCTTCACAAACTGGCACCAAAAGCACAAAGAACCCAACTTTCTTTGTCAAATGCTTCCAAGAAAAACTCCACATTTTCCCCACAAACTGGCTCTAAGAGCCACTAGGAACAAGGGCAAGTTTCTTTCTCAAACAAATGGTTCAAGAGCCCCATCCCAAATCGGCTAAAAAGATGAGGCAGAGTGATAGAATGAGGCCTGATGTGCGCTACCAGCAAGAATTTACCAGGGAAACAAACTTCAGGCCTGTCGGTTTCAAAAATTCATTTTTCCCATTTTTGTCTTTCCATAGGTGGCAAGAACTGCCATCAGTGGTTAGAAGGGAAAGAAAAGAAGTTTCCGGGGCCAGAAAGCCAGGAGTGAAATTTCTGGGAGCATTGAACCCAAGAGATGCCATCAGATACTGTCCCACCACAGTGGCCAAGCTGTTACCAGAGTCTCCAGCCATAAAGCCCAGCTCTGGGTTTGAACACTCGCCCACATTAACAGAAAATGACATAATTTAGATAGAAATGGAAAAAGAAATTTACTCAGAATTTTGGCCAAAACCAGGGAGAGAGCCCTTCTCAACCTGAGTCTACCCAGAAGAGTGTCACAATTTATGGAAAAGATAAACAAAAGGCAGGAATATGCATATGGAGATAGTCTTTCTTTTGGTGTCAGGGCAACTAGAGGCGGCCCCTCCTCTCTCCCAGCACGGCGCTTCCTGAAAGCATCCTAATCTCTATAGCCGCTGTTACAATGGCTTCTAGAAGGGAGGGAAAATGCTACTGAACATTGGATAAATGGGGGCATCTTAACAACTGCCTCCAAGTTTGGAATTTATCTTGAACAGCAGCATATACAGATAGAGAAAGGCCTGGCTGTGAGGTCTCAGGCATGCTCTCCTTTCCTTTTCTTCTTTTCTTTTCTTCTTTCTTTTTCTTTCTTCCTTCCTTTCTCTGTCTTTCCTTTTCTCCTTTCTTTTCTTTTCTTTTTTCTTTCTTTTTCCTCCCTCCCTCCCTCCCTCCCTTCCTTCCTTCCTTCCTTCCTTCCTTCCTTCCTTCCTTCCTTCCTTCCTCTCTTTCTTTTCTCTTCTTTCTTTCTTTCTTTTTTCTTTTTGGACAGAGTTTCGCTATGTAGCCCAGGCAGGCCTTGAACTCATGTGATCCTCCTGCCTCAGCCTCCTTAGTGCTGAGATTGTAGACATGTGTCACCATACCCAACTTGTTCTGAATTCACTTCTCCCTTATATGGAGTTGGGCAAATTACTGAATTGTTAAAGCCACAGTGTTTTCGTGGGTAAACAGAGACACCAGTGTCCACCCGAGAGATGTTAACATTGAATGAAAATATATAAATCACTTATCAGGGTATTCAGGATATAATATAATCATAAGGAATGGTAGGTGTTATAATTATATCAGAAATATAGACACATACACAGTATATATATTGTGGGTGTGTGTGTGTATGGGATGTGATATAGGGATTCCTACTTCCAGCTTCCCTTTTATATGAACTTCTTGTTGTCAGGTGCTGTGGAGTCGGGTCTGAGTCATGGTGACCCTATGTACAACAGAACAAAACACTCCCCTACACTGTGCCATGCCCAGCATTATGTCAGTGCTTCTCTGCTATTTATAGGGTTTTCAATGGTTGATTGTTTCAGGAGTGGGCTGCTGAGTCCTTCACCCTATCCTGCAGCACCTGGAATTCCCAGTCGGTCTCCCATCCAAGGACTAACCAGGCAGACTGTGCTTAGCTTCTGAGATAAGACAGAGACAGACGGGAGGGTGGTATGGCTGCAGATTATTAAATAGAACTTTTCCTGTCTTGTTTCAGTTCAGACATGAAAACAATGTTAAAAGTTCTGAGTATAGGATCTTGAACCCCTTACATATGATATGCAAAGGTTGGTAAGGTACATCACATACAGGGAGGTTCTGGGTTCTTTGTTTTTTGTTTTTTTTCTGTGGTACCAACAGCACCTAAGAACAACTGGAAAGTTGAACGTGGGGCCTTGCACATGCTTTGCAAGTCCTCTACCATGGAGCTGCACCTCTAGCCCATTTTTAAAATTTTTTATTTTGAGTCAAGGTCTCACTATGTTACACAGGCTGCCTCTGGCCTTGAACTCACAATCCTCCTGCCTCTGCCTCCAGAGTTGCTGGGATTACAGGTGTGCACCTCTGCGCCCAGCAGCAGAAAGAGTCTTTAGGGAGACCCTGACCTGTGTTCCCCACAGTGAGGGGCACCCATGTGTTTATCCCCTCCACCAAGCAGGAAGCAGTGAGAAGTCACCATGTAGGAGGAGGCAGCCTCACCTGAAGTCATGACTGTTGGCACCTTGGCCGGGGGCTTCCCAGCCTCTGTGACTGTGAGAGTTCAGTTTCTGTTGTCTGTGAACCACTTAGCCAGTAGCACTTTGGTCTTGCAATCTGAGCTGACAAAGGCACCCAGGATTAGAGATGGACTGCGGGGGCAGGGCAGAGCTGTGGGATTGGGTGGAGATGATCTGGAGCCTGGGGCCATTTTCCATCGTGTCCAAAGGGAGAATCATCTGGTAGGACAAGGTAGCCACATTGAGAGGGACTGAGTGGAGTGACTGATGAGAAATGCCAACAACAAAGGAGAGACAATCAGGATGGAAAATGCTCCGCCCTCGTCACAGGATGAGCATGTTCCCCACGGTGGCCTCTGAACAAACTTCGAGAGGGCCGAGGAGAACAAGATGTGGCTCCCATCATGGCCTGGGGCACGAGTTATCACAGGACAGGGACGATGCCAGTCATGTGAGCACGACTCTTCTCTCCTGTGCTGTCTTCTCTCTGGGCTGCCTTGGCCTTCAGAACCAACCCAGAACTAGGAGGGGGACTGTTTTTTTTTTTTCTTCTTCTGGAGACAAAGTCTTGCTATGCTGCCCAGGCTGGTCCTGAACTCCTGGGCTGAGGTGATACCCCGGCCTCAGCCTTCAGAGTTAGGACGGGAAAATGTTGTAACTTAAAATTACAGTCAAAGCTGTGATGATTATGTGGTACTAGAAACACCTATTATGAAACTTGGACCAGTTTTTTAACTTAAAATGACTGCAAACTTATTTTCTTTCTTTCTTTCTTTCTTTCTTTCTTCCTTCTCTTTCTCTCTTTTCCTTCCTTCCTTCCTTCCTTGCTTCCTTTGTTTCTTTCTTTCCTCCCTTAGAAATAGCATGAGAACCTGAGTTTTCATCCCTGGGCAAAGATAAAGGTTTCCATACTGAATATATTTTAAAGAGAAATGTGGTGGTCTGGGGTTTAACTCAGTTGGTAAAGCGCTTGCTCTGCATGCTCTGAGGCCCTGGGTTCGACCTCCCGCACTGCAAAAAAGAGAGAAGGACCTGGTAGTCTAGACCCGAAATAACCTCGAAACAATCCACCATTGAAAACCCTATGAACAGCAGAGAAGCACTGCCACAGTGCTGGGCGTGGCACAGTGTCAGGGAGTATTTTGTCTGTTGTACATAGGGTCGCTAGTGGCTGGGATTTGGCTCAGTTGGTAGAGCGCTGCGCTGTAGTCGCTGAGGTCCGGAGTTCAATTCCCAGCACCGCAAAAATGGGAGAAGGGCCTGGCAACCCACTCCCAAGGCAATCCGGAAACAGTCAGCCATGAGGGTCGCTATGAGTGGGATACCGACTCGTCAGCACCTAACAACAACATAGGGTCGCTATGAGTCAACTTGGCTGAAGGGCACCTATCAACAACACTAATCTGTTTAGAGGCCAGATGTTCTTCTTGTTCATCCTACTGGTTATACTTTTTATACTATATTTAGTTGATGTTCTATAGTTTGCTACTAAAACATTCTGACTGATAGGTTAATTTTCCCACGGATTTTGTTTTGTAGAAACAGAAATCTTATTACAGTCCACACTATTATTGTTTGATCCTTAACATTTAACTATTATTCAATGGTAATTGAGTCATGTGTCAAGAAAACAAAGCTATACAAGTATGAAAACATTTAGTCTTAATAACCTCGAGAAGAAAGGTGTAGGGTGCGTGGGAGAATATACAATATCTCAGTGTTGTTCAGAAGGAGGGATGAGGCATGCATGAAGACAGCCCTTCCTAGAGGGATGATGCGTGTAAACCATGGTGTTCACCTTCACACTCCATATTTTCATTTGATGTCATTCTGCGTTTTGAAGGATTTCTAATTGACAGATGGTACCTAATGCAGCTTTCTCTCCCCCCACCTATTGCGAAGAGGACTGTGCCAAGTCTTCACAATATGAAAGTTGTTCCTGTTTTCTAAAGGGCAAAAATGAATCACTTTCTTTTTGGATTAAGAACAAGCTCAGGATGGCCCAGAAATACATTGACATGGTTTACTTGCCAGGGTGCTGACATTCAAAGCCGTATGTATACGTTTTTTGGAGAATATTTCTGGCTTGTCACCATGGAGCAGGCAGTTACTAATGTGTTAAAATTGGGGTCAGGGCACTTGAGGTCTTTTCACTGGGAGTTAAGAAAATTTAAGACATTTCTTTAAATGAAATTTCACAACGTGGGTCTTTTAATCTAATCATAGTTAAATTGTCCTTCGTTCATCTCCTGGTAGTTGCAGAAAGTGATAATTTAGTTTAAAATGAAAGATCAAAACACAGCTCAGTTTATTCTTGTTTAAAATTCTAATTATCTTTTAATACACCTATAGCCAAGCATGGTAATCACCGTAACTTGGGAGATGGAGGCAGAAGGATCACAAGTCAAGGCCCGAGGCAGCCTCTGTGACATAGTGAGACTCTGACTCAGTATTAAATTTTTTTTTTTTTTTAGGTATGGAAACTATTATTATAGAAAAGCCTACAGACTAATTTCTTCTTGGATACACCCATGGTACAGCCACAGCCCCCAGTGGTCTTGGTATGCTGGTCTTGGGTACAAAATTTAAAAAGAGGCTGGGGTGTAGCTCAGGGCTAGAGCACTTGTGAGGTATGGGGGAGGCCCTGGGTTCAGTCGCCACACACCCCTCCCCACAAAAGACTCCTACAAAGTACCACCTCTTCCAGAACTTCTCCCTTGTAGTGACACATGCCATTTAGGCATTTGACCTTTATTTTTTCCTCTAATTAACTGTGTTCTCTATTTGTTTAATTTATGTAGCATTGCCTTCTCATTTATGCAAATCATAATTCAGATTGATATCTGTGATATAGATATGAAATGCTGTAGTTATCTATGTTTAAATTATGATATATATCCCCATACCTTAGTACCATACTGCCCCAGGCATATAGCAAGATTTCAGTGAGCATTGATTATGAAGTAATTCACTTCCTAGAAATTAGCCTAATCGACTGGCTATATAAATCCTAATAAGGAGGTAAGTTGTTAATTAAATAATTAGGCTAATGCAGTAGTTCGGAAGATAGTCCTAAACCATTTTCACCCCTTGAATACTGCTAAGGGCTCTCAAGTCATCTCCCTGTGCTGGTCATACCCTCCTTCAAACAATTCTCCACCCGGATGCCAGAGTGTTCTTTTTAAGCTGCAACCCTGATTATATCATTCCTCTGCCTCAAATTCTCCACGCTCATTTTATAGTAGCAGCTAGAGTTTAAGAACCCTAATGGACCCATTGGCTGGGATTTAGCTCAGTTGGTAGAGTGCTGCTCTGCAGTCTCTGAGGTCCTGAGTTTGATTCCCAGCACCGCAAAATGGGAGAAGGATGTGGCAACCCACTCCCAAGGCAATCCCGGAACAGTCAGCCAGTGAAAACCCTATGAGGGTCGCTATGAGTCGGACTCGACTTGCCGGCACCTAACAATAACAACAATGGACCCATTGCAAGGCTCTATTGATAATAACATTTATAATAAAGTGAGTCACGGTTCTAATGTCGTTTAATACAAATCAGTGAAGATTCCACGGCCCACACAGCATACCCATGAGTTTTCTGCTATCTGTCTGTTGGCCTCAGGAAATTCACTGTGGACCCCGAAGAAAAGGAAAATGGAGAAGGGTGGGAGGTTTACATGTGTGTCCTAAGTAAATCCTCTATAAATTACCAAGAGACCACGCAGATGGCCACAGAGAGATTTTGTCAAGGGTTTTCTACAACTAAAATCAATTCCTGCACTTTATCTGTTTTGAGCATCCTGAGGCCGCAAGTAGAGATGTCACTAAGAGTTAGAGCTGCCTGGAAACCTTGAGGGTGGCGGCAGACCATATTTTTAGGTGCAGAAATGTTACATGGATGCGCCACAGATTCACCCGTGATTTCCCTTTCTAAATCTGTGACAAATGGACCTGGGAATCTACAAGGGAATAAAAATGTCCTGAGAGCAAGGCTGAGTTGAAGCAGGGTAACTCAAAATCAATATTTAGCTTTTAAACTCTTAAGGGGAGACCCAGGAGGGCTGCACTCATTTTCTCTTCCTTACTCACTATCCTCAGAGGACGGGGAGAGAGTGACAAGCCAGCTCCATACCTCCATCAGGGCAGTCTACACTGACAAGCCACTTGGTAGCCTTCTCAGCACCTGTAAGGAACTTTTTAGTAGCTGTGCTAGTTGATGCTGGTTAAAAGTCACACTTACCTTCCATATTACATAGTTGCGATTTTGCATTTGGGGAGCCAGGCATAAAACAGGCAAAAGCAAATTTCTCGGTGCAAAGGAGACCCCCTTGTTAGCTGTACTGTACACCGAAGGGAGTTAAAAAACCACCCATTGCTTCTTGATGGGCTTTTTCTTAGTAATTAGTGTTTCCTGTTATTAAGTCAAACTATCTATGTCCCCATCCATTGGCAAGCAAATGTCTTGCCCTTCTGTTACTTTCCTGGTACCTTCAATGGGTGCCAACAGTAAATCGAGGAGGGGGTAGTCTTTAAAGAGCAACTTGCAGAAGTTTTATTTCAAGTGGATGATACTTTTTTCCATCAAAGAGCTTATTTTAAAAAACAAAACCAAGTCGGGTGGTGGCGCAGACCTATAATCCCAGCGGCTTGGGAGGCAGAGGCAGGAGGATCGCAAGTTTGAGACCAGAGGCAGTCTACGTAATTTAGTGAGACCCTGTCTCAAAAAGTAAAAAAAATGGGTTGAGGGTGCAGCTCCGTGGCCCAGCACTTGCAAAGCATGCAAGCACGAGGCCCTGGGCTCAATCCCCAGTAACACACACATACACACACACACACACACACACACACACACACACAACACACACACACACACACACACACACACACACACACACACACACACAAAGCATATGGGATGATTCCTAAAACTATTTAGAGACCAAAGATACAGGTCTTGGCTCTGTGAAACATCCCCTCAACACTTAGCTCCTCTGTTCCTTGTTTTCCCTCTAACCCTTGCTTTGTTAAGTTCCGCTGGCTGGAGTAATTTTGTTCCCCGGAAAAGATAGGGAGAGGAGGCCAGTGTGGCTCAAATGTCCCTTTTTATGAGACAGACTGGGAGAAATATAGGGCAAACTGAGTCAGGCATGGATAAAACTAAACCCATTCACACATGACAGTATTTCTCAATGTAGTTGTCAGCGTTCAAAGGGGAAAGGAGGAACTTTCACAGTTATGTTAAAGGAGAGAATCTCATGTCTAGAATTCCTTTTACAGATTTGTAGGACTGGAAAAGCGAAAAGGAAGAGTTGAGGTATGGGAGTGGGGAGCAGCTGGGACCTTTAGGAATGGAGGGCAAAAGCAAGGGAGTTGGGCCTCTTGGAAGATAGAAGCCTGGAGGTGAGGCCCTGCCTCCAAGAATCGAAAAAGGTGCCCTGGGGGAAAGGGAAATGAAATTTGCCGACTTTCCAGACCCAGCATCCCGAAGGGCAGGATGGAGGAGGAGGGTATACAGCTAAGAGACCATCACTTGGTAACCGCCTTCCGGACTCACAGGCTCCTGTCCATCAGAACAAAGTTATGCTACAGTAAAAACACCTTGACCCTGAAGACCTAAGTGTTGATCTTCAGGGAGGCCACTTGTCCCACCGTCCCACCGATGCGGGTTGGCCGGGGCTCTGCTCTGTGCTATCTGATCTCTTGGGTGTGGCTAATGCAACAGCAGCCATAGGAAGCAGACGGAGAGAGTGAGATGGTGACTTGTGCACTGGCACTTCAGGAGTTTGCTCAGAAGTGACACGTGTTCATATCTCTCTGGATCTCTCTGGCCACGAGAAGTCATATGCAGACTTTGGATTACAGTTATTGAAGAGGAGGACCATCTTGCTCCCTGAGGGAAGAGCCAGAAATATTTGGCTGATAAGGGAAATGAGGATTTAGTAGGCAAATTTCAACAAAAATGTTTTGCACAGTTGGCATATAAGATCAGAATGTTCTCCTCTGTTCCTCATTAACAAGGCTATGCTATAAATGCTCTTTGAAATTTCCACATTATAGATGGGGAGACTGAAATTTAGACAGGTTTAGTGAAATTGTCTAAGGCCACCAAAGAATAACAAAGCAAAAACACAAACAAGGCTTTTTGTTTCTTTTTCACATCAGAAACCTCTTATGCACTGTGTAATACTTTTCTCCCATGACCTAAGCTTTGGATACTAAATTCCTCCCTTCCCCTGTCTTCCTAGTCTACCTTTATTCTCACTTAGTCTAATTTTTCCTATATGTATTATACTTAATTTACCTCAATTGTTTTATTTTTTTCTTGTAGATTGTCTTAAATGTTTTTGGAAAGAGGAAAGTATCAATAAATAAAGGCAGATATTTCCAGAATCTAAATGTGTGCTGAGTAGATTTACATAAAAACAATCATTCTCTTTGTTTGTCTCCCACTGACTCTCTTCTCCTCCATGATTTTTCCCTGTCCTAGAGTGCTATTTCCCTGACATGCCTGTGCTGTGGGGGCTTGCATGCTGCTGTGATGCTGAAAGCTAGGCCACTGGTATTTCAGATATCAGCAGGGCCACCCATGGTGGACAGGTTTCAGCTGAGCTTCTAGACTAAAATACACCAGGGAGAAGGACTTGGCTGTCCACTCCCAAAACAAGTAGCCATCGAAAACCCTAGAATAGCAGAGAAGCATTGTCAAATATAGTATCAGAAAATGAGACCCCAGGCTAGAAGGTATTCAAGAAACGACTGGGGAAGAGTTGCTTCCACAAAGTAGAATTGACTTAATGACAGGAATGGAGTAAAGCCCATAGGACCTTCTTTTGCTGATGTAGCACCACTCAAAATGAAAATAAACATAGTAACTGCAACAATGGGCTCAAATATATAAGATCATGTGCATGACACAATGCTGGGTAGTATATTGTTCTGTTGCACATAGAGTTGCTATGAGTCAGATCTGGCTCGATGATACCCAACAAGAGAGTGCTATTAATCCTTAAATGTCTTCAAAACCTTATCTAATTAAACCCCAAAATATTTTTTATTTGAAAAAATTCCAGGGCCCAATTTTTTGTCTTTCTTTAACCAAACTCATAATTCTTGCCACCTCTTCTCCTCCAGATGTCCTGCTTATCTTCTCTATCTTTCAAGTGTTCTGTAAACCTGCAGTTCTACACTGCTCAGTCATCCTGAGTAGATTAGGAGAGAATTTGTTTTGTCTTTAAAGAAAGGCTGTCCTGTAGGAGGGTCAATACATTGCAATTTAACATGTCGGCTGGTCAGCATTTCTTGGAAGTTCACTGATCTATTGGGTGTATTTGTGGCAAATTAGTTCAATTCTCAAGGTCTTATTTTTGACTTCTAGGGAATGATGCCTACAGCCATACTATCCTGGCATCTGATCCCATCTGATCTCGGAAGCTAAGCAGGGTCTTCCTGGTTAGTCCTTGGATGGGGATACTAGGTCCTGTAGGCTTGGGACAAGGACCCACTAGCCCACTCTTGAAACAATCAGCCATCAAAAACCCTATGAATAGCAGAGAAGCACTGACATAGTGCCAGGCATGGCACAGTGTCTGGCAGTGTTTTGCTCTGCTGTATATAGGGTTGCTATGAATCAGACCCAACTCCATAGCATCTAACAACAACAACAAAAAAAAAGAATGATTATAATGATGCTCACCCTACTTTTCTGAGAGGGCAGGTGTATTTAAAGATCATTGAGACTTCCTGACTGAGCAGGAAGAGGTGATGGGCACCCAGGAAGTGGAGCTTAGTGCTGTCCCTGGAAGATGGACACATCAGACTCTCTTCAAGCCTCTTGTTCCTTTTGGAATTCCCCAGGGCTGTGTGGAGCCATAGGTGGAGCGAGAAAGAGGCAGGGGGAGGGCAAGAAGCAGTGTATGTATGTCATCAAAGAGAAAGGACTTTGGGGGAATGAAGAAAATGCAAATGTGGTGCCCTCTTGTCCACCATCATTATAAAGAATCCAAAGAATAAGGATGCCTTCTGGATACACTGTCTCCATGTTTCCAAGGCTGGACACTGATTTTTGCTTCCCCCCTCTTTATTCTTCTCTTCTTGTACCCTAGCACCATCGTCTACCCCGAGTGACTCGCATAATTTGTCCATGGGGAGCCTTCAGCTTCCATGCAGAACCACCCTGCAGATGTTCCCTGCAGCTTTACCTGTTCTATGTTCTTTGCGTCATTAACCAGTCACACGAAGGACTTCACCTCATTTTTACATTTGTTGATGCCACTTAGAACATTTCCTTCTACTTTTCATTGCCTGTGATCTCTCCAGGCAGTTTTTTTCCCACTCAGGAAAGCTGGGCCAACTCCCACTCCCAGGTCCACAGAGACGCTTCCCTTGCCCTTGCTTTGGACAGAAAAGCATAAACTCTTACCAAAACTTCAGCCCTTGAGGAAATGAAGGTAAAATGCCTCTGGTGAAGAAGTCAGGGAGTCTCCCTTTCCTCATCTGCTCCACGAAGCTCTAAAGGCCCCCATGGCCTTGTATCTTCCTGCTTTAGTCCATCCATGACTTTTATTTCAGGTCTTGCATTGCAGAGCAGCTCTGTTCTCTCTTAAGCTGCTGTTGTTGGGTGCTGTGGAGTCAGTGACCAACTCATAGCGACCCTGCGTACAACAGGCAAAACAGTATTGTCAGGCTCCTCTGCTATTCATAGGGTTTTCAATGGCCGATTGTTTTTTGGGAGTGGGTTGATAGGTCCTTCTCCCAAGCCTACAGCACCTGGTGGTGTTCCCAGGTGGCCTCCCGTCCAAGGACTAACCAGGCATGACCCTGCTTAGCTTCCGAGATCAGATGGGAACAGACCTCACAGTGCTATGGCTGCAAGTCCAGTATACTTTAAGGGCAGTTGATGTACTGAATTGGAATTCTGGATCCACTTGTTATTATATCTGCAACCTGGTAAAAGTTACTTCAGTTCTTTGGGCCCTGGGTTCTTTCTATTTAAAATGACAGGAAGATCATAGTTCCCCCTGGTCATGCGGTGAGAGAGAAAGGAGGTAAAACAGTGCACCACTGCCCACAGTCTCCATCTACAGCAAGTGCCTGATACACAGTAGCTGTGCACGACAGAAATCTGCTCCACTCTGCTTTTGTTTCCGTTTAATGACTTCAGCCTGCTGCCTCTGGGAGCCGATTCATGGCGGTGTTTGGATTTAGCATCTTCCTCCTCAGTGGTCACCTGCCTCCCCTCTTAAGCTGTCTGCCAGTTTTTCTTGTCCGCTCAGTGGGGAGCCATTCCAGCTTTTCTTCCACATGCGGTGTTTGTGCCTGGCCCCCATCCCAACCCCAAGCCCTCCTTCAGCAGCTCAGAACTGCACGCCTTGCTACAGTTCCTCTTCCCTTGGATCCTTTCTAGAAGCAGTCTCGGGATTTCCTAAATGACTGGCTACAGAAAGAGACAAAGCCAGGCAGGTACCCAGGCAGTGAAGCCAGGCAGGTACCTGGGCAGCAAAGCCACTGAATTTGGCAGGGCATCTGTGGCAAGATATGAATGAGAAAATAAAACATGGGCCCCCTCTTCCTGCAGCAGCACAGCTGCTGGATCTGCTGCTTTCCTAGATTCTTATCGGGTGTCTCCTCTGAGGCAAGAAAGGGAGCATTTTGTGAAATTCTGTGTATATAGGTTTCCTGGCAGTCAGGGTTTATAACTTCCACAGCCAATGGCAGGGTGAGAAGCGGGGTGCAGAGTCCAGTTCTACAGGGGGAAAAGAGCAGCTAGAACAGAGAGCATCTGTTAACTGGAATCCATGTCGGCAAATGTGTGAGTAAAGGTAGTTACTGGCACTATTTAGTGCTGATCCTTCCTTCCTGCCTCCCTTCCCTTCCCTTCCCTTCCCTTCCCCTTCCCTTCCCTTCCCTTTTTCCCTTTTTTCTTTCTTTCTTTCTTTCTTTCTTTCTTTCTTTCTTTCTTTCTTTCTTTCTTTCTTTCTCTTTTTTCTTTCTTTTCCTTCCTTCCTTCGTTCCTTCCTTCCCTTCTCTCTCTTTCTTCTTTCTTTTTCTTCCTTCCTTCCTTCATTCTTTCTTTCATCTTTCTTTTTTCTTCTTTCTTCCTTCCTTCCCTTCCTCCGTTTGTCTTCCTTTGTTCATTACCCATCCCCCCCCCCCCCCCCCCCCCCCCCCCCCCCCCCCCCCCCCCCCCCCCCCCCCCCCCCCCCGTACTGCGGGCTGAACTCAGGGCCTCACGCATACTTTGCAAGAGCTCTGCTACCAGGCTGCACCTCCAGCCCCTTTTAAATTTTTTCATCTTGAGATAGACTCTAAGTTACGCAGGCTGCCTCTGTCCTCCAACCTGTGATCCTCCTGCCTCCATCTCCCAAATTGCTGGGATTACAGTTGTGCCCCATTGTGCCCAGGAAGACTGGTTTATTTTGTATGTATTAAGCCCCCCTTTCTGCAGTATTGGAAGATGACTCTTTGGGGAGGAGTCTCTGCTCCTGTGTTGGACACTGGGGGGAGAAGGATGTGGGCACACACACACACTTGTTTCCTTGTGCTGACGTCAATTCTGGGTCCACCTCTTCTGAGCCTCTTACTGGGCCTTCTTTTCTCTCTCTGATCACCAGCCCCCCGTCCACATCTATGGTTATTTTCTAAAGCATGAAGTGGAGGCAGAGGGGAAGTATAGTCTGAGTGCAAGGTTGACCTAGTTTTCAAGATAGTTTATCTTCGTTTTCTTGATTTTGATTTTGTCTCCCTTCCTGCCCATTTGCGCAGAGAATTTGGGGGCCTGGATACTTGTAGCATGGTCTATAAAGATCCAGTAAACACACCCCTTTGACCCAAGGACCCCTTGTGCCATGGGGAGGTGCGTGACTCGAAGGGCCAAAGTCTTCCAAAGCAATGGGTCTCAAAGTACCTGTCTATGGGGTAAAGGTCTATTTCTTCAACATGTATAATGGACATTAGCAATAATATATAATATTGTGGGCCATTAATTTTATAAAACTTAACAGTCACATACTCCAATGTTGTGACAATACCAAGTTATTACAAAGTTTTCCTCATCCTTATACTTACTTTTTGAATTCCTTCGCTGCAGACAGGTATAGAACAATTCCTGGACCCGTACATTAGTCTGTGGGTCAGGCCCTGAGGGGCCCAGCTCAAAACAGGGCATCTGGGACAGGAGGCCCCCGTGCCTGACTTCAAGCAGAGGTACCAGCACCCGAAGTTCTAATAGTAAATCCCTCTTTTCCCTTAAACTTATACAGTTTTTATTATTACAACTAAAAGAGCATAGCCATTTCTGTGGAAAATAGCTCTTTGCTCTGTTTTAAAGGTCTTGCCAAGGTAATTCATCCTTTCCCATTATGTGTTTCTGAAACTGTGAACTGTCATCCAAGGATACCTTGTGTTAGAAGAGAATTAAAACATAGTTTTCTTAATTTCACTTCACATTTTAGGCATAGTCTTCAGCAGACATTGCTAGACTATATAGTCTTTGTGTTCTTTAAAAATTGTACATATTGCCAATAAGCTGAAATCTCTCAGAATCTCTTTAAAAGTGAGATTTTTCTGTTTTTGAGATACCAAAACGTTTTAACCTTTGCATCAACTGTTAATTTGTGATACTTATGCTACGTAAAGGCCTGCAGTGGTACCACTATGGCATCTGATCCTGTCAGATCTCAGAAGCTAAGCAGGGTAGGGCCTGGTTTGTACTTGAATGGAAGACTGCATGGGAACACCAGGAGCTATAGGCTTGGGAGAAGGACCTGGCAACCCATTCCCCAAAACAATCAGCCATTGAAAACCCTATGAATAGCAAAGAAGTACTGACAATAGTGTTTTGCCTATTGTACTAGGGCTGCTATGAGTTGGACACCGACTCGATGGTACCTAACAGTAACAACATGCTACATAAAAGGAATGTCTGCACTTTTATTTTCCTAAATGGACTTGTTCATATCTTTTATTGATGACTTTTGCTTTTTTTTTGACCCAGCTTCTCACTAGGTTGTTTAGGCTGGATTAGCATTCTTGGGCTCAAGTGGTTCTCCTGCCTCAGCCTCCCCAATATCTGGTACTATAGATGTGTGCCACCACATCTAGCTGGCTTCACTTTGGACCTTGTTTTTAAATATAGTATTTTAGTGCAATATATGAGGTAGCATATGGCCAACAGATTAGGAGATGATTCTTACTGAAGGTTGTGAGGTGTGTGGTGGCACATGCCTGTGATCCCAGCATTCAGGAGGCAGAAGCAGGAAGATCTTGAGTTTGAGGCTAGCCTGGGCTACAGCTGTGTGGCTATATTGCAAGACCTTGTCAAAAATAAAATAAAATAAAATAAAATAAAATAAAAGTATGCTGGCATTTTTTTTTCAGATTGTTCCCCCCAGAAAAGTGTGTGTGCTGTGGAGGAGAGAAGGGACCAGACAGCAATGGGGAGAGGCTTCCATGATATTAATGATTGACAGGTCAACAAAACCATTTTGCTAAAGTCTAGCGATAAATAAATAAAATTCTCTGACACTGTAAATATGGAAAGTCTGTTACTGAATATCAGTTAAGTAGATGCCAGGAGGGAATGCTGTGACAAAAATCTCAACCAAATATTGATATGAACATATTTCTGTTTGCATGAAAATATGTTCTCTCCATGTGTGAGAGGAAACTGTAAGGGGGAAATACAAATAACACGTTGAAGAAATGTGCCTGGGAGAAGCTGTTCCTCTGCCAGAGTGAATCGCTCCTTCCATTCTGTGAATTTCCCTAGAGAGTCTGTCATGCAATTTCCTTACACCAATGGGAAGCCAAAATTCTTCCATTCAAGGGAAAATGACAGATTTCCAAGGCTGCTGCTCGGGAAGGTTGAAATCATACACAATATGGCTCTGCTCTGAGCAGGTATTCTGATTGAATTATGAGGGATTTTTGAACCCTAGAGGAAGGCTAAATGGTTTTGCTTTTGTGTATATAGAGGGTGTCAAAAATGTATATACAATATAAGTATTAAAATGGAAATACACAGTATGTACTGATAACAAAAGATGAATACGAGCCATATTTGACTTTTACAATGACGAGAGGTGCCCAACGTAGTTACCATTGTAATTCAACTTAAAAAAGTAACACACAAATAACATCTCTCAGGATGTGTGTGTATTTTTGGAACCCCCAGCATTTATGTATTTACTTAGGGAAGTTTATATTTGCTATCATTATCTTTGCCTGCGGCTGTAGCACTGTGTATCCAATCCTGTCAGATCTCGGAGGCTAAGCAGGGTTGGGCCTGGTCAGTACTTGGATGGGAGAGCACCTAGGAACACCAGATACTGTAGGCTTGGGAGACGGACCTGGCAACCCACTCCCAAAAATCAATCCGCCATTGAAAACACTATGAATAGCAGAGAAGCACTTGATAAAGTGTTTCGCCTGTTGTATGTAGGGTCGCTATGAGTCGGATACCAACTCGACATCACCTAACAACAACAACATCATTATCTTTGTGCCCCAACTAGTAGGCACTTCCTGTTCAGGAACTCTTTCATTCTCACTGAGCAACGATATCATGGGAGGTATTGTGGGAAAAAGAAACCAAGATGAAATGCTCAGTTTTCTTTTATGGGACCCTGGTTAGAGAAAAAAGACCGACTGACAAGCCTTCTTTTCATGTCCATGTTTATTTCCTGTGTATATTTCTTTCTGCATAGCACAGAAGCACCGACATAGGGCTGGGCATTGCGCAGCATGGGGAAGTGTTTTGTTCTGTTGTACATAGGGTAGCTATGAGTTGGACTGACTTGATGGCAATATCTCTCTTTGTGGTAGTCACCAAGAATGACCATCATTAATTTCTTCCTTATTCACTTATGCCATGCTGCTCTTCATATCAAGGATTTGGAATCTAATTCCTTTCCCCTTGACTCTGGGCCAGGCTGAGTGACCTGCTTCATCAATAGAACGCGAAGGAGTTGACATTCAGAACTTCTGAGCCAGTATATAGGACGCTTACAGCTCCTTCCCTGGGCCAGTTGCTTGCTTTAGAAAGCAACCACTGGACTGTCATGACAATCTAGCCAACCCCCTCGCCTCCTTAATAGCCAGCATTCCTTGCCAGTTTTGTGGGTGTGCCATCTTGGATGCCCAGCCCAGGTGAACCATCTGATGATTTCAGGGCCAGCCATCTGCCTATATCTGTAGGAGAGACTCTGCTGCCTACACAGCCCAAATGAGCTCTGTCCCCTCATGGAATTGCACATGAAAAATAGATACTTAGTCTAAGCCACTAAACCTTGAAATGATTTATCAAACAGCAAAAGGTAACTGGAATTCTCCTTTAAAAAGCAACTTACCTAGATATTTCCCAAGGTCTGACCAGTAGATGACTTGTTGTTTGTTGTTAGGTGCCGTTGAGTCAGTATCTAACTCATAGCGACTGTACGTACAATAGGAAACACTATTGTCAGTCCTTCTCTGCTATTCATAGGGTTTTCAATGGCTGATTGTTTGTGGGGAGTGGGTTGCTGGAGGAAAAAAAGGGACATAGAAAAATGTATTTTCTTTTTCCACAATCTGGGATGGAGAAGGAAATGCAATGGAAGCAGCAGAATTTGGGGAAATTAATATGTTTAATTCATTTACTGGAATGTTTTTTCCAAATCACAATTCCAAACAGCAAGTACTACATTTCTTTTTTTCTTTCTCTCTCTCTTTTATTTTTTATTTTTATTTTTTGCTCTACTTGAAGTTGAACCCAGGGCCTTGCACTTCCATGCTTAGTAAGTACTGTAGCACTGAACTGCATCCTCAGCCCATTTTTTCACTTTTTTGAGACAGGGTCTGGCTAAATTACACAGACTGCTTCTGGTCTGGAACTTGTGATCCTCCTGCCTCCGTCTCCCGAGTTGCTGGGATTATAGGTGTGAGCCACTAGGCTGGGCTTAAAGCATTTCTAAGTTTTTAGTTGGCATTTTCATTCTTTGTGGGTATAGAACTGTTCGTCGATCACCATCATCCATTATGATGGCAATATAGTGGCCCAGTGCTAAGGATTGTTTATTCCACAAATAATTTTGAGTGCCTCCTAGGTATATTGATAGATACAGGAGTTCAATGGAAATCAAGCCAGCCAGCTGTTGTCCTAATGGGATTTACAAGCAAGTGGGATTTTTTGAATAGCTTATAAATTGATAATAACCTGTTAGATTTCTAAGAGTGGCATCAATACAGTTACATAACCATTCTTCAAAATATGAACCATTTGGATAGGAGAAGGAACATCAGAGGAGTGATGTGTTCAGTTTGAAAAATGAAAGAGCAGGACATTAGAAATCTTGAAGTTCAATACTGTCAGCCAAAGAAAGTCTGAACACACAGGTGTAAAATCTATTATTATTTCATTCTATCTTATTATTTTCTTACACTGCCTCCCTTTTTTATTAATAAATGTTGATGGGTACAGAGTAATAAGTCTTTCACTATATTCATTATGCAACTGTTGAACCACTGTTGCTTACACATTTTACTGGCTCCCTTTAAAAAGCATTTGAAGTTACTTATGAGATACAAAATTATACCAAGGAAAACATATACATATAAACCATAACAAAGCAAATGAAAAGGTAAATTTCTCAACTGAATTATGGGGAGATCAAGAAATGCACATTAAAATACTGGAATAAAGTTAATCTAATATTAGTAAAATTCAAACCCTGAATGCACTGTAGAAGTAGTACATTCCCTACTGATGTATATTTGCTGGAGGCAGGTCATAAATTTGGACCCACTCTGATTAGTAGCAAAAAACAAGATTGGCCCCATGATTCACAGCACAAATGCAATAATAGCAAAAGTTCTGCTAAGAAGAATCAGAACTATTCTTGGAACGGAGATAGAGGAGACATTTCTTCTATGAGTCTCTGGAGGAAATGACAAAGTTGGTGTTAATATAAGTAAATGTCCATGTGTGTTATCAGACTTATCACCTCTGGGAACTTGGACACATGAGGTTTATAAAGAATTCCTCAATTTTCCTCAATTTTCCACGGTTCCATGGGGTTCTGATAATGTTGTGTGGTTCTAACCTTCAGACTTATCTAGATATTTACCAGCAAAGGTAAGGGATGTAGCACCAGAAGACCAATCAATAGCTTCCCAACCTCTAGCCTGGCTGCATGAACTCTGGCTGTAGGAGAGTTCCTTGACTGTTCTTCTTGCCCACACTCTAGAGTACAGACCACTGGTTCCAGCATCATGGGTGACTCTGGTGGACCTGGCCATACTAGCTGCTGTAGTTCTCTTCTTCCACTCAAGGAGCCTCCTCTTGTGTGTTGATCCTAACATTCTGCCTATACATTGGTTTCCATGTTAACTTCCATTAATGGTTCTCAAAACCTCTTCTTTGGCCTCCAGTTCATCCATCTTGACTTGTAATTGTTGAGTTTTTGCTCATTGGTCATAGAATGAAGGTTTATCTCTCATTGGTCATAGAATGAAGGTTGTTGGGATTCCCAGGGGGATAGAGAATACCCCAAACATGGCCAGTCCCAGGAGCACATCTAGCCCACTTGGAATCCTATGGGGCAAAATAGCAAAGGGTCACCTTTGCTACACATTTAGGTATCTCACTCTTTCCTTCTCCCATCGAGTGGGCCAAGGTGGCACCTAAGGTATGGTAGCAACTAAAGTCCCCCTAGTACCTGATTGGTCATTTCTGATCCAACCCTGTTTCCCTGATTGGCTGGCTATCAGGCCATTTAACTCCAGAGCTCAGAGATCAGCAGCCATTCTGAACACCCTCCAAGATAAGCTCACTAGGTCCTTGTGGTTCCTTAAGGGCCCAAGGCCCATTTACTCATCTGCCTAGCCTAGCCTTCAGCCTTCCTCTGACCTGCCTTCATCATACTTCAACCTGTCTGCCACCTCTATCCGACCCCGACCTCTACAACGCCGGATATCCTACATGGTTTGACAGCTTCTCAAGGCAAGACTCTGGGAGTAAAGCACAGGGCCTGGAAGAACAATGACACCCAGGGGCTCTGCCCCAGTGGCAGACAGCAACTGAGTGCTTCCCTTCTCCAACTCCCCTTTCCCCTCTTCCTAATCCTTCATTCCTTTCCCTCTCTTCATGAATAAACCTCTGTCCTTCTATCCTGTGTGTGACACTCTGTTCTCCAGCCACAGCCTTACCATCGGGTGCAGCGTCAGGGAACCTACCTTTTGCTTGTACCCATAATGCAGAGAGAGAGAGAAACCCCAGAAAGAACCTGACAAAGGTTACTCTTCCTCTTATGCCAAATTCTGAAATAAAACCAGAAACAAATCATCTTGTTCTCCTAGATATTTGGTACTGGTGAAATTTTTTATTAGCCTACTTTTTTTTTTGTTTTGTTTTGTTTGCCATAAAGTCATTTTCTTCTTAGCAACTCAGTGAAGGCCCCTGGAGACTCATCTAGAAGCCAATTTGGAAGACTCTTCACTTAAAATGTTTTCTTCCTCAAAGCTCATCCCAGGTAATAGCATCAAATACAAAGACCCTGTTCCTCTCTTTCTCATGAAAGGGACGATTGCTATGGTCTTTCTCCTATTGACTGGGGGACTTTAGTCCTAGAGTTCCCACCATCATCCTCAAGTAATTTAGTTATTTCCTATGTCAGGAGGTTCACCAAGCCCACATTTCACTAAAACCCCAGTGGCCCCACACCATCTGCCCATCCAGGTTGGCCAGCATTAGCCTACTTAATCAAATTCAACCAATTAGGCAATCAATAAATAATTTTTAGTGTTTTCTGGGTGCCCCAGGCACAGAAAAACAGTAATGAAATGACTTATGCCCTCTTTTTGGAGATAATAATTAACATATTCAGTGGGCTAACAGATTAGACTCTGGGAACTTCACTAGATTGGGAATTTCAGGGTAGAAAGTTCTTCCATTGTTCATTTAGCCTCTGATTTAGGGAAGTTCGCTTGGTTGATTGTAAGTAGACATGGGTATATAATATCCCCAAATATTGCAGCAGTGCCATAGCTTAATTTTAGTAGCTTTTTAAATGTCTATTGACTTTCATTGGGGTAAATTTCTTATATGACACATATTCCTTCTTATTCTTGATGACAGTTTCCTATAGTCTGGCCAGGTTAATGGGGATAACAACTCAATGGCCAGTACAGACAGCAATACTTAAACACATATGTGCATTACAGGAAAAATTAGAATATTGGCACCAGAAATGACCTTAGATAGTTTATTTATCTTCATCCTTACTAGGACTTAACTTCGTCCTATGTATAATGGAGCCTGCAGCCATAGCCCTGTGGCATCCGATCCCACCAGATCTCGGAAGCTAAGCAGGGTCGGGCCTGGTTAGTACCTGGATGGGAGACTGCCTGGGAACACCAGAAGCTGTGGGCTTGGGAGAAGGACCTGGCAACCCCCTCCCAAAAATCAATCTGCCATTGAAAACCCTATGAACAGCAGAGAAGCACTGACAATAGTGTTTCCCCTGTTGTACAAAGAGTCGCTATGAGTCGGGTACCGACTCCACGGCACCTAACAACAACAACAACATGTATAATGGGTGAAAATAATTACACCCTTTTTTCTCATGAGATAAAAGTAGTCAATAAGTGACCTCTATCATTATTACTTGGCCCCCAGCTGCACCACTGTGGCATCTGATCCCATCAGATCTTGCAAGTAAAGCAGGGTCTGGACTGGTTAGTCCTTGGATGGGAGACTGCCTGGGAACACCAGGTGCTGTAGGCTTGGGAGAAGGACCCACAATCCACTCCCCAAAATCAATCTGCCACTGAAAAACCTATGAATAGCAGAGAAGCAATTGTTGTTGTTGTTGTTAGGTGCTGTCGAGTCGAGTCTGACTCATAGCGACCCTATGTACAGCAGATCGAAACATTTGCCGATTCTGTGCCAGGCAAACAATCTTATTTATGTTTAAGCCCATTGTTGCAGGCACTGTGTCAATCCATCTGGTGGAGGGTTTTCCTCTTTTGCATTGACCTGCCACTCTCCCAAACATGATGTCCTTCTCCAGGGATTGATCTCTCCTGACTACATGTCCGAAATATGTAAGATGCAGTCTGGCCATTCTTGCTTCCAAGGAGCATTCTGGTTGCACTTCTTCTAGGACAGATTTGTTGGTTCTTTTGGCAGTCCATGGTATATTCAATAGACATCTCCAGCACCACAATTCAAAAGCATCAATTCTTTTTCTGTCTCTCTTGTTCAATGTCCAGCTTTCACAGCCATATGATGCCAATGAAAATATCATGGCATGAGTCAGACGCACCTTCGTCTTCAATGTGACATCTTTGCTTTTCAATACTCTAAAGAGATCTTTTGCTACAGCTTTTCCTAGAGCAATGCGTCTTTTGATTTCTTGACTGCTGCTTCCATGGGTGTTGATTATAGAGCCAAGCAAAGCAAAATCTTGGACAACCTCAATCTTTTCTCCATTTATTGTGAAGTTGTGTGCTGACCCAGTTGTAAGGATTTTTGTTTTGTTGATGTTTAGTTGTAACCCGTATTGAAGGCTATGATCTTTGATCTTCATCAGTAAATGTTTTAAATCCTCTTCATTTTCAGCAAGCAGAGTTGTATCATCTGTATAACGCAGGTTGTTAATGAGTCTTCCTCCAATCTTGATGCCGCGTTCTTCCTCATAAAATCCAGCTTCTCGGATTATTTGCTCAGCATATAAATTAAAGAGATAGGGTGAAAGTATACAGCCCTGACGCACAACTTTCTCAACTTTAAACCACGCATTGTTTCCTTGTTCTATTAGAACAACTGCCTCCTGGTTCATGTACAGATTTCTCATGAGCACAATTAGGTGTTCTGGTATTCCCATTTTCTGAAGTGTTATCCATAATTTGTTATGATCCACACAATCAAATGCCTTTGCATAGTCAATAAAACATAGATAGACATCTTTCTGGTATTCTCTGCTTTCAGCTAATATCCACCTGGTATCAGCAATGATGTCCCCGGTTTCCCGCCCTCTTCTGAATCCTGCTTGATTTTCCGGTAATTCCCTGTTTATGTATGGCTGCAGTCACTTCTGAATGATCTTTAGTAGAATTTTTCTGGTGTGTGATATTAATGATATTGTCTGATAATTTGCACATTCAGTTGGATCCCCTTTTTTGGGAATAGGCAGTCAGTTAGCCAAGTAGCTCTTTTCCAAATCTGTTGGCATAAACATGTTAACACCTCCAGTGCTCTGTTTGTTGAAACATCTCTACTGGTATCCCATCAATTCCTGGAGCCTTGTGTTTCACCAGTTCTTTCAAGGCAGCTTCCACTCCGTCCTTCAACACCATTGGTTCCTCTTCATATGAAACCTCTTGGAATGGTTGGTCATCTACCAATTCTTTCTTGTATAATGACTCTGTGTATTCTTCCCACCTTCTTTTGATGTTTCCTGCATCATTTAATATTTTCACTGTGGAATCTTTCACTACTGCCACTCAAGGCTTGAATTTTTTCTTCACTTCCTTAAGCTTGGGAAACACAGAGCATGTTCTTCCCTTTTGGTTTTCTGCCTCCAGCTCCTTGCACATGTCATTATAATATTTGTTTTTGTCTTCTTGAGCTGCCTTCTGAAATCTTCTGTTTAGTTCCTTAACTTCAACATGTCTTCCTTTTACTTTAGCTGTTCAACGTTCAAGGGCAAGTTCTACCATCTCTTTTGACAAGTAATTTAGTCTTTTCTTTTTTTCTTGTCTTTTTAAGAACTTTTTGCTTCCTTCTTGAATGATATCTTTGATGTCATGCCCCAACTTTTCTGGTCTCCTGTCATTTGTGTCTAATGCATTAAACCTATTTTTCAGGAGGTCTCTGAACTCAGGTGGGATGTACTCAAGGTCATACTGTGGCTCTCATATACTTGTTCTAATTTTCTTCAGCTTCAGTTTGAACTTGCATATGAGAAGTTGATGGTCTGATCCACAGTCAGCACCTGGTCTTGTTTTGACATTTTGT